>CADEHL010001042.1:13044002-13290096 GCA_902827135.1 Harpagifer antarcticus | reverse complement strand
CACAAGACAGCAGCATACAATGCATTTACCCCTGCGATTTCTAACAAACAACCCCAAGACACAATACATCAGTTACAATTAGACAATAATGAAATAACTAATAATAATACAATTAATTTAATTTTTTTTTTTTAAAAACAAAAAAAACCTGCAAGACATTTTGTGAGCATTCCTGTGAGCTGTTGCGGTACAGGGGGGCGACTCAGCCAATGGCGACAGACTCCAACTGGAGGGACTTAACATGTTCTAAGAAGGGTAGCCATATTTTTGTGAACTTCAAGTCTGAGCCCCTAATACAGTGTTTAATTGTTTCCAATTTCACAAAGTATAGGGCATCCTTTATCCAATGTGTATGAGAGGGGGGACAAGGACTCTTCCAATGCATCAAAATAACGCGCCTAGCCAGCAATGTGAGGAAAGCTACAAGTTTAGCGAAATAGGATGGCAGTAAATGGTTAACGGGTAAGACACCAAACAGGCCAATTAAGGGTGAGGGATGGATGGTAACAGACGTGATAGCTGAGAGTGAGTCAAAGAAAGACTTCCAAAACTGAGATAGGGTGGGGCAAGTCCAAAACATGTGGGCGAGATTAGCTTGTCCTAGGTGACATTTATCACAGTTAGGATCAGTACCTGGATAGATGCGAGCTAGTTTACTTTTGGACCCGTGCACTCTATGGACCACTTTACATTGTAAAACCCCGTGGCGGGCACAAATGGATGATCTGTGGACACGTTTCAAAATAGACTGCCAAACCTCAGTCCCTATCTCTATATTGAGGTCCTCTGACCAATTAGTTCGAAAGTTATCAGGGCAGAGGGTGGCATGTGAAAAGAGTATTGTATAGCTTTGAAATGGTACCCTTGAGGTTAGGGTTAATACTTAAGATAGTGTCAACCCAGGTAGAAGGAGGAATAGCAGGGAAACTTGGAAAACGATTACGAATAAATCTCGGACTTGTAAATATCTAAGAAGTGGGACTTGGGTAGATTGAATTTACGGGCCAGCTGATCAAAAGATGCAAATGTTCCATCAATGTAAAGTTGTTTTACAGACACAATCCCATTGATCTCCCATATTGAAAAGGCAGCATCAGTGATGGAGAGTAGTGAACAGCGGATTGGAATGCACAGGGGACAGTAGAGGTATTCCCTGGAACCCAAAAGTTTAAGTTGAGTCCAGATCTTGAGACAGTTTTTAACTACAATATTTTTGGAGTATTTTGAGGATGGTAACGTCAGGGGGAGGCACAAGATGGACGTCAGAGAAGAAGAACCACATGAGACATCCTCAATCTGCAGCCACGGTGGAGGTTGTTTGTTAATACAACGCCAGGACAATAAAGTTTGAATGTTAGCGGCCCAATAGTAAAATAAAAAGTTAGGCAATGCTAAGTCACCCATTTCCTTGTTTTTTCGAATTCTGGGCGTTTTCTTGTTCCATATAAACTGAGAAATTGAGCGATCGAGTGAATGGAAGAAATGTCTCAGAATGAAAACTGGTATGCACTGAAAAAGATATAGAAATTTGGGGAGCACATTCATTTTAATGCAATTTATTCTGCCAGCCAGAGATAGAGGTAGGAGAGACCAACGTTGGAGGTCTTGAGTCAGTCGGACCAACAGAGTGGAGAAATTGCACCTAAACAAATCTGAGAAGCTCTTGGTAAGTAAAACAATTAAGAGTTGGAGATTAACCCCACCTCCCCTCTGTAATGGAACATTCTGGAGCATGGAGTCAACCCACAATGAGAACACGGGGAGTGCTGGAACTTGATGGCAAACACTGGAGATTTATGTTGAAGTTACGGACGGAGAATTCACAAAGACATTTGCTGAAGACAAAAAGCGACACAGCTCGTGCATAACTTGAAGATCTCGACCCCGGTCCCCATGTATTTAGCTGGTTCTGAGAGAATAATCAACATTCTGCATTACAAGACATAACAACAAAATCAATATAACACCTCTATCAGCTGACGCCAACAGGCAGGAATAAGGAGGACAGACACGGAGAGCACAGCAGCCCAAGGTTGCAGGCCTGTGCTCAGCGAGGGGAGTAAAAATGATAAACGTAAACAAAGGTATGGGCCAAATAAAAAATATTTTTCCTCACCACCCTCCATCTGGGATGTACTAAATTGGTAACCATAACAGTTCATCCATATTGTGCTGGTCCTCTAGATCGCATTTCTCCTCCAGGATCTCTCCATCCATCTGCTGAAATCCTATTTTCATGACAAACAATAAGACACACACACTCGCTCCATCACTGCTGCCTGAAGCTGCCAGAGGACGGGACGGAGGAAGGGATGGATGAGTGGAGGGAGCTGAGAAAAACTCCCTGTTTTGTTACGTTATAGTGTTTATTCACGCTGATGTCATTTGTTCATTGATGTGCAGGAGTGTTGAAAACATTGAAGAAAGTCGCCAGCTCCATCTGAAAATGTAAACTTGGCAGGTTAGAGCTGCTGGTTTGGTTTCCTTCAGGGAGCAGGGAATCTTTGGCAACTGTCAACAAACTCAACCGTAACTTAGTAAGCCTCCTACCAGGAAAGGGACCCAGATGTGAAGTCAGCGTGTGCTGTCACAACACGCCTGCACTCAGACATCAAAGTTAGCAGCAGCGGATGTGGTGGGAGCGACCACTCGACAATCAGTGCTATCGCCTACATCTACGACTTACCCGAGAATAACCCTTCTCAGCATATCTCTGGTCAACCTACTCTACACTGTATTTACAGACTGCTTTGGTTTGCATGCTAAGGGATCATAGGTTGCACATACAGTGTTAATCCCACCAGCAGCAACCTATCCGTTCAGCTGGCAGTGCTCCTCACGTTGTCACTAAGGCTGTTACTAAGCACTGTGAGAAAAGTAATGCAGAACCCCATATCTATTTGATTGAAGCCAAGTCCATTAATGCAATGAGCAGGAAAGAAATGAAGGGTAGCCTGGCAACACATTTAAATATGGCTCAAGCAAGCTGTAAAAGACATGTAAGAGGTCTCCCCCCTCTCCTCCCTGCCCCCATGGACTATAACTCCCCCACACACTCAGACACTCAAAGCATCAGCTATGGACAATCTGCACTAATGTACATTCTCATAATATTGAAGTGACTGTTATTTTGTACATATTGATTGTTGTGTTTATATTTAGGTCTTAATGTGTCCACATGTAAAAATGTGTCTTTGATTGTACATAATTATGTGCACACTTTTTTTTACATTTGTATATACATTTGTTATTATATTTGGGATTGTGAGGAATGGTATTTTGATCTCTCTGTCTGTACACACAAACTGGAAGATTGACAATACAGTTGACTTTGACTTTTGACTTTGATTTTCCTTCACATTACCGTTACTGTATCTTAGAGGTTCTGACTCTCATCACTGTACAGCTGGCTGAAAACCATCCAACTCCACAGTGAAAGCTACTTACTAATGATGCTAACCAAACCAGGTATTTAATCAAATGGAGCGGCTTGAACGATTGAGAATATATCCCCACATACACACATGACAAGGCGATTACATTTCCTTGCTGTTTGATTTATAACATATACTGCAACATTAAACTGATTTGAGAACACATACCTAAATGTGCCCGCAGTGTATATTGAAATATACAGTATGTGCAAATAAATAAATAAAATACACACAAATATTTTCCTGGTTTGTGTAATGTGAGACAAATGTAATGTTCTAATGTAGTACTGTAACACCTTGTACAATGTGTTTGACAATACTGTGTTTTGATATGGCCATGCTTATAAAGCTTCTTTAAATTGAATTAAGAACTTCCTTTTGACTGGCTGAGGATGATTGTCACACACACACACACACACACACACACACACACACACACACACACACACACACACACACACACACACACACACACACACACCATTTTCTTCCGCTGATTCTATTGTACAGTTCTAATTGAATTCCATTTCCTCTCTGTCACCTCTCCAATAACGCTGCTAATGTTGCTTAATGAAATTATGCAAGGGAACAGCTCTCTGACCTGTTCTGAACGTATCAAACCATCTGTCTGAGGAGGGGGGGAGAGAATGGGAGAAAACCCGGGAGATGGATGACATCTCCAGGTTACAGACACAGCCCTCCCTTTCTCTCTCTGAGGGTTAATATGGTTTTAATGAAACCCTGCTGCTGCAACAATGTACGTCATATGAGAAAATGAGTCGGAGGTGATGGAGAGGTTCAGAATCTTTTATTTAGTATTAGTGAAGGATGAACAGAGGGAGGAGCCAATATGTATAGCAACAAAGAGGAAAAGGCAAGTTAGCCCCATCTCAACATAAACCAGGAAGATTTAAATGATCCAGGTTTCGTGGGTAGCCGTGTGTCTTTCATAGGCATGCAATAAAGTTGTATACACAGTTTTAATGTCTGTGCATGTGTTGTGCACCGACAGAAATGTTAGAGAGGTTCATGTTGTTTTATGTTTGTTTTCTCACTCACCAGTTATCTCTCATTCCAGGCTTCCTGATGGTTTTCACCTGGCATCCTTATGTGTCTCCTGTGCTAATCAGCGTCAGTCCCGCCACTGATGGTTCACACCTGTTTCTCGTTGTCATGTGGTTACATTTCCCAGTGTTCCTCGTCAGTTCGTCTTGTCTCTTGCCATGGTCAGGTATGCTCGCTGTGCTCTGGAAAAGCTTTTGTTTCTCACTACATGAGCGCTTTCATTTGGTTCTGTCACGGTTGAGTGAAGGAAGCAGGACCCAAGCGCAGATAACTTTGATAAACCTTTATTTCAAGGCTAAAATGGAACGAATACAGACAAACACAGAACACTCACCGGTGAAGTCCGTCACCAACAAAAGAAGCACCGACACTGAACACAGCACGAGACAAGACTAAATACAGGGAGGGATAATTACAAGACCCAGGTGAACACAATCGGCAAACGAGACACAGGTGAGGAGGGAGGAGAAAAACACAAGAGCCACAGGTGAACACAATTAGCTAACGAGACACAGGTGAGGAGGGAGGAGAACACACAGGGACACTAACGACAGGAGGAAAACATGACAGAGAACAGTGAAAACACCCAAACCTAGACAGAACTGTGACAGAACCCCCCCCCTCAAGGGACGGATTCCAGACGTCCCTAAACCCCAACACAAAAATCCAAAAAAAATCCAGCAGGGTGGGTGGAGGGGGTCCGGAGGAGGGACGTATCCCTAGGCCACCAGGGTGGGTGGAGGGGGGTCCGGAGGACGGGACTAAGCTGACGCCCCAGGAGCCCAGTAGGGGACCAGGAAGGGATCTCGGGCGGACGGCCCGGGGGGCACGGCAGAAGCCGAGAAGGGGGACTCGGGCGGACGGCCTGGGGGCAAGGCAGAGTCCATGGTGGGGGTCTCGGGCGGACGGCCCGGGGGCAAGGCAGAGTCCATGGTGGGGCGAAGGCCCACAGCGGGCGAACTCAGGGGGCCGAGCAATGAGGGCGAAGCAGCGGCAGGAAGAGTCAGGGGGCCGGGCTCGAGGACGAGGGCAGCGGCAGGAAGAGTCAGGGGCCGGGCTCGAGGACGAGGGCAGCGGCAGGAAGAGTCAGGGGGCCGGGCTCGAGGACGAGGGCAGCGGCAGGAAGAGTCAGTGAGGACGGGCCGCGGAACGAAGACCGCGGCTCACAGAGGGTCGGGATCGAGGGACGAAGAACAGACAGCTCCGGAGGCGGGCAGGACCCGGTGTCGGCCGGACAGGAACCGGAGCCGGCGGGACAGGCTTCGGCAGGATCCCCCACGGAAGAGGACCAGGAGGTTGGCAGGACCCCCAGCAGGAGAGCGGTTGGCGGGACCTCCGACGAGACAGGACAAAAGGTTGGCAGTACCCCCGGCAGGAGAGTAGACGGCGGGACCTCCAACGGCACAGGACACAGGGTTGGCAGTACCCCCGGCAGGTGAGTAGACGGCGGGACCTCCAACGGAACAGGAATAGGGTTGGCAGGACCCCCGGCAGGAGAGTAGTCGGCGGGACCTCCAACGGGACAGGACATGGGGTTGGCAGGAACCCCGGCAGGAGAGTAGTCGGCGGGGCCTCCAACGGGACAGGACATGGGGTTGGCAGGACCCCCGGCAGGAGAGTAGTCGGCGGGGCCCTCCAACGGGACAGGACATAGGGTTGGCAGGACCCCCGGCAGGAGAGTAGTCGGCGGGGCCTCCAACGGGACAGGACACAGGGTTGGCAGGACCCCCGGCAGGAGAGTAGTCGGCGGGGCCTCCAACGGGACAGGACACAGGGTTGGCAGGACCCCCGGCAGGAGAGTAGTCGGCGGGGCCTCCAACGGAACAGGACATAGGGTTGGCAGGACCCCCGGCAGGAGAGTAGTCGGCTTGAGTGGGGACTCGAGAGAGGCTTGAGAGGGAACTTGAGAGGAAACTGGAGAGTGGACTCGAGAAGGAACTCGAGAGGTAACTCGAGAGGGGACCTGAGAGGGGACTTGAGAGGGGACCTGAGAGGGGACTTGAGAGGGAACTCGAGAGGAGACCTGAGGGGGAAACTTGAGAGGTGACTCGAGAGGGAACTCGAGAGGGGACTAGAGAGGGGACTTGAGAGGGAACTCGAGAGGAGACCTGAGGGGAAACTTGAGAGGTGACTCGAGAGGACACTGGAGAGTTGACTTGGGAAGTGACTAGAGGTGGGACTGGAGAAGGGACTAGAGAAGGGACTAGGACAGCTGGGGCCAGAGCTAAGGCTGGAACCATGGCTGCTGGGGCCAGAACTGGGGCTGGAACCATGGCTGCTGGGGCCTGTACTGGGGCCGGAACTATGGCTGTGTGGGCCGGTTCTGTAGCCGGAACCATGACTCTTGGGGCTCGGATTGCTAGCCTGGACTTGCGACTCCTTCTCCTAGAAGCCGCCTGAAGGCTCCGTGGACCTCCAAAAGCCAGCCGAGTTCCAGAAAACGCCTCTTGGACAGGAGCAGGAACTGGGGCGGAAGCACTGGTGACTCCAGACGGAACACACCGAGACGTTTATAGTCCGCAGGCTGGAAATCACACGCCCAGATGAAGTTCAACATCCAGTCAGGTAAGAACTTCACCAAGTCCGGTTTCTCCATAGCCAACCGGTGCGCCTCTACCAGAGCGGCCCTCCTCTGCCGAACACTGGACGCTCCCCTCCCACCCATCATAGCAGCAAGCCAAAGCAAATGAAAAATGCTGTAATTCCACTTCAAATGGGTCATCTGCTGGGTCCATCTGGTCGGTGCTTTCTGTCACGGTTTGAGTGAAGGAAGCAGGACCCAAGCGCAGATAACTTTGATAAACCTTTATTTCAAGGCTAAATGGAACGAATACAGACAAACACAGAACACCTCACCGGTGAAGTCCGTCACCAACAAAAGAAGCACCGACACTGAACACAGCACGAGACAAGACTAAATACAGGGAGGGATAATTACAAGACCCAGGTGAACACAATCGGCAAACGAGACACAGGTGAGGAGGGAGGAGAACACACAGGGACACTAACGACAGGAGGAAAACATGACAGAGAACAGTGAAAACACCCAAACCTAGACAGAACTGTGACAGGTTCTCTGTTTTTGTCATCTCAAACTTGAGATTTGATAGTGACTTTTTGTTGTTATTGCTGTATTTTGGAAAAATAAAGTATATTACAAATACTTAACCTCTGTCTCCCGGGTAGTGCAATTGGGTCCTAAATCCTAAGTGTCTGAGTTTGTAACAGCATGAATAGAAATCTGAAGGAAAAGCGAGTGAGAGATGACGCTGAAGATTTCAATCTGGAGCTGCTCCACTTAACTGGAGGATGAACAGAAGAGAGACGAGGTGAGAGGATGATTTAAGAGAGCCGATGAGTAATGGGCTGCGATGATAGATGCGTATGTAAAATAAGTACTGTTGGCTTGTACCCATGCACTCAAGTTAGCTTGGTGGGGAAAGACAAGATTCAATAGATGGATAATAGATTAAATGAGACAAAGGAAGTAGAGAGGACAGAGGATGAGGAGGGACATTAAATAAAATGAAGGAAGTATAGTTTGGATGACACAAAGGAGAGATCAACTGAAGTTTACATAAAAAGAGAGATAAAATAGATATGACCTTCATTAATATGCAAGAAATGTGGATTGGGATCAAGAGGGTGACATACACGAGTCACAGAGGCAAGTCAAAAGAGATTGTCAGATCCAATGGAAACTGAGAGGGACATCGTATCTGCGATGCACACCCAGGAGTACAGGAGAAGGTCATTTTTGTTCTTCCAGATTGGTCTTCAGTCGAACTTCAATAGCCTACATTTCAGGAAACGGTTTTGATTTCAGATCAAAAGTTTAAAGAAAAATAGTTTCTGTATTAATTTACTCTCAGAAGGCTCAAAAAGAAGGGCTGACGTTTGATATCACAGGGCCCGTGGAAATTGCAAGTTGAAAACCCACTGTCCTCATTTCATGAATTAAAAACTTTAAAAAAATACAGAGATGTTATGACTACAATGGTGTGCACTTTAGGCCATGAAAAATAACACAATACAGTATAATGCCTTGCTTGTTTTAGTAATGTAAGGACGCTCCACTGTTGTCTTTATTTACTTTGAAGAGTAGAATCTGCCACACAAACTCAGGAAAAAGAGAAACCGAAGGAGAGGTGCAGAAGACAGCATGGGGACAAAGTCATTCCATATTTCAAACAGACATAGGCTTGGGTTTCCATAATCAAAGTGCCATATCACACCTGACTGTACAAACAATACACTAAGAGGAACGTTTCTCTCCTTGTCAGGGTCAGCTGGAGAGAAGTGTCCTGATTGGCCTATCGAGGTATTTTCAACAGTGGATATAATTACATTTTAAAATCTAACAGCAGCCTGGCTAAGTGCTCTCACAGAGCAGCCTGCTAGACTAGTATTAGACACATTTACAATCACATAAACTCAAAGTGAATAGTTGGAGATGCCACAACAGATACATTCCAGACAGTGTGTTTGCATCCATCCTTGTTTTCATCACACTCATACTCCAGAAATAAATAAAATTGTTATACATAGGAGGTGTGACTTTCCACATTCTTTTAGCTTTCTCTTCATCTTAAAATAAATCCAACAAACTGAGCGTGCTGTAGTGTTGGATTTCCGTTCTCCGGATATCCCCGACAGCCTGCAGGCGTATGAGAGTGTGTCTGTGCCTCAGCTGAGAGCAGCACTGTGAAGCTCCCAGTGTGACCAAACTCATTCGTACAGACAGAGCTCCCAACAGAAGGAAGTAATAGTGGCTGAGTGCTTCAGTCTGTGGTGATTTACTTAAGTTAGAGATGAAATGGGTAGAGGATGGAGATGCAGAGCAAACAAACAACTCTATTTGTCTTTGCATTGGATTAATTAGCATACAAAATTATAAAATGTAGCAAGCTTCACCCTTCAAGTGGCCAGATCATGCTGCTGTATGACATAAAAGTGTTTTGTTTTTTGTTAAAGTGTAAGCATCGAGTATTCAGTGTGTGGTACAGGACCCTCCATCATTGTGTTAATTACAGCTCAGTCAAATTAAATGAGATTAAACAACTGCATGGCTCAAAGCCTCGGTGAGTGATACTCTCGAGAAGATATAGTTATATCACTCGTAATTTCTTAGATAAATGTCAGAGCTAATAGGGAATTTAATTAATTTAAATATAATAGCACATTAATGACTTAAATACATAATGAAATGTATCAAAGCATGTAACAAAAACCCTTCAATGAAAGTTCACACTTACTGTCAAATTCAACAGATTATGATATGTTTGATTAAAAGATTATTTGTAAAGGCATACTTTATCCTATGAAAGCACTACGAGGAAGAAGAGGGAGAACAAAATCCATTTGCTTCTTAATTTGTATGAACAGCCGTGCTCAGTGACATGTGTGGCTCCATAACCAGGAGCATCAGTGACATCTAGAAATGATCGCGCACTCCCTCTTGATTGTGTAATTGATTTAGTGTTGCTAAGAGGAACGGCAGAGAACACAGGGGCAAAGGTTGGGTTGTAGGAAGATACACATTTCAACCCCTAATTTATCTTTTTTTGCAGAGTTGTTCTGCCTCTCTGTCAGGACTGTTGTGGTCAGATTTAACAAAGAGATCTGGGAGAGACGGGTTATTGCAGGTGATTGCAGGCTGAGTAATAACTGAGGGCAAAGCGGGATGTGGGCGGCCGCCATTTAAATTCATGAATAAAGCAACCATTTTATAAGTTCAGACAAGTATAACAAGAAACCATAGATTATACAACAGAAAGTTCACATTCTGTTTCTGAAAATGTTCTGGTGTTATTTTCTCATACTAAATGTATTTCAGTGCCTTTATTACCGTTAGTCACTCTTTACATGAATCACCCATTATTCTTTTCTTTAATTGTGTCTCTCAATAAGGATACACCCAGAAGCACATACCCATAAATATCACTGTACACTATGTACTCACATATAGCTAGGATTCGACAGAAAGAGGTGTGTAAAATCAAAAACAACTGTTCTTTTTCGAACCATTATGAGTATACAGTATCAACCAGGTAATATAATGCACAACAGTTTGCTATACGTGTCAGTGTGAACAAACTGAAAACACAAAGTGTACAGGAGTTTCTAATATAAAGATACATCACTAGTTTTAATCTAAAAGTGGAGAATTTAGTGACTTCTCATGACAAATAAAATGGACCCTGATTGAAAAACTTCAAAACTGTTCTAGTGCGCAATGAATTGCAAAACATACAATCCAGTCTCATATGTCAATTATTAGTTTTCGTCTGCCATGAACCCTACAGAACAACACCTTCTCACTCCCAACCCGTCACATGTTGACGGACGGTCAGGGCCCCTCCCCGTTACTCTATTACGGACAGGGTACCCCTTGGAAGTCAGTTTTCAACGGGCAGGGCTCCCATTGACTTGCATAGAGCTCCCTGAACGTTGGTAATAGAGGAGTTGGGATCGTGGCAAAATGCTCCCCGCAGATCCATTCTCACAGCGTTTATCAACCTTTTTCGATCTCAATATCAAGCCACACTTATTGTTTTTACTTCTTTATTTTAATTGAATAATGTAGGACTTTTGTTGCCGTCAGTTATGGCAGGGGGCTCAGAATACTGAAATCTGTATTGTTTCATAGTTTTTTCCTTCTAATTTTGTATTCTTTTCTAAACCACACAGTTATTTACTCAACAATAACACATAATTATAAGTTTATTTGTTTGATTAATAAACACAAGTTGGAGTCCGTCAGGACCGAGGGTCGGAGCAGCTCATAGTAGTTGCTTTAGAGAATTTTACACCCGGAAGTAAGTATTCTCTCCGCTTCGCTTGACAAACACGTGATAGTCCTCAAGCTCTGTGATTGGAGAGTGTGCTCCGAGGGGTTACGCCGAGCGTCGAACAACACTTTGAAATGGGATGGAACCACAGCAGACTGTCCAAAACTGGATTTGAACAGGTCCCCCCCCCTCCCCCACACCCCGTCCCCAGAACTACACATGCTGGCTATTGTGTGTTTTGCAACATGCTCTATGGCACGTCTCTACTGGGAATTGTAGTTTAAAAGACGTTTTCGTATTTCCCATAATAAGAAGTTACCAGTATTAAACTGTGTACATCCCTGGAGGTTTAGGGGATAGGAAACACTCAAATTTAAAACATATAATTAATAAATGGGTGAAAATTGCTTGTGCCCATAATGGGCAGCATTAATATACCCACATGACAGCTAAGGTCAGAAGAGCTTTATTTAACAGCTGGTCTTATGTCTGTGACCCCTCCTGTTGTTAATTGATGAGCCTGAAACATGCACTTGTCAAGGTTCAGAGGCACATTTTGCAAATATGGCAGTAGCCATCGATCATCTTAAGATAAGATATACTTTATTGATCCTAAGTTGGAAACATTTGCGTTACATCAGCATGTGTAACAGTTGTAAATATGCAGTGGTGTTTATTTGTAAATCATTTAGTATAATCACACAAATTCTGTGTTTTATATTTAATAATTCTGTGTTCTTTATTTATTGAATATTCAATACCTGACAAGGTTGGAGATGAAAAACTTGGGTTACAGCAAGACATCTATCAATATGTGTGTACCTCCACCATTAAACTGTCGTATTCTGCACATTTCTTATACTATCTACATACATTTTATAAGAGTATAATACGTATAATATCAGTTAAAATAAGTGCTTGTAGAGCCGATCAACGGGAGTCAGAGGCAGTGCATTCAGAATGGATTTCCACACTTTATTATTATTAATCCAGACAACGTGAGTACATGAGCTGCTCTGTGTAACCAGCTAACATGAATGAACTCTCACCCCGGTACCCTCACTAACGGGTACGGGTTGCAACACACACTATAAGCCACAATGAATTATGTCCCGTAACTGTCACCACATGCTTAAACATACAGTAGTTAACATTGCAGGAAAGCAATACATTAGTACTTTGTCAGGCTTAATATTTATAACCCCCAAGCTTTTTTCTTATTCAAAATAAGACCTTAACCTAAAGTATTCTTTAATGTTTAAATAAAGCCTTGTTAGTTTGTCTGTCTGTGTCTCCTATTAATATCTAATACTAAAAATAATAAATTTCAATAATGTGCTTTAACCACCAGGTGTCCCTTTCTATCAGCTGTGCACCGTTATGGTGTAAATATACCAATATACCAATTGGATCAAATATAAAGTCAGCCGAATTAGTATTGATACTGCAAGGAGACTTATATTGTGAAGAGAAATTGAAGATGTTGTTTAATTGCTGATATATTTATGATCCACGTCACATATTCAGTTTCTGCTGCAGTTCTTCCTGTTTATCCAGAACTCTTCTCATCAGGGCTCTATAAATAGCAAACTACGGCAGATATGTAATATTTAATTCAGCCGAACCGTGTATTACAATGCTGTTATGTGATGACCTTCAAAGAGAAAATCAAGCAAACTCGGAATAAAGTATTTTTTTAAAATGTTTTCGGATTTCACATCAACAGGAAGTCCGGTTAACTAAAATGTCCGTGCGGAACAATACCCCAACCCATAGATCCGTGGGTGAATAATAATCACCATATTACACACATCCCTTCACCTTCTAAAATGTTTTAAAATATAATTAGGGTTGTAGTTGAAGAGTTTGTAACGGACAACGGAACGTCCATTAATTCCACAACCACACACATGGATTAACATCGATTTAATACATTAATGTAGCTTTTGTTTCTGCTAAAAAAGGTGTCGACCAGCTGGGGCAACAAGAAAATCGGCGAAATCGAGTGTGACTATTAAAAAATAAATAATTATTATATTAATATTGACAATAACAACCGACCGTCGGCGAGCGTTCTCGTGGCGTCTATTATCAACGCTATGGGAGGTCTATGGAGGTCTATGGGACGCCCTGCCCTTTGAAAACTGACTTCCAAGGGGTACCCTGTCCGTAATAGAGTGACGGGGAGGGGCCCTGACCGTCCATCAACATGTGACGGGTTGGGAGTGAGAACGTGTTGTACAGAAACCTAAGTGTTAGTTTTGGTCCATAGTAGACTCCATTTGTGTTGTGTAAAATGGGCGAAATAAAAAGTTAACAAATCCCCATGTCTTCCTCAGAGGACATTCATAAAAACATTTAGTTTTAGATCGAATAAGTATTACACTGCTCTGAAAACTCATTACACTAACTCCTAAGATGTTCCCTTACTACAGTGGTTCTCAAACTTTTTCTGTCAAAAAAAGTCGGGCCCCCCCAACACAAATAGTCAGGCTCAGTGGCGGCGCCAGAGATTTATTTTGGGCGTGCCGTGGGGTAGCTTGACGTTTCATAGAGGGTGCTCAAACATTTAGGGTTTCCCATTAATGTACCGGTCGCTACAGTGGAATGTTCTACTGCAACAATCCCCACGCATATACACAACGTACCCGCGACTGTCACAATGAAGGCTCGATAATCAGTTCACGGCATATAGGTGTAAGCAGGGGTAAAGTGCTATTTTTACAGGTGGTGTGTGGATCTCACATAGGGGGGTCCGGGGGCAAGCTCCCCCGGGAAGATTTATTTTTAAATATTGAAGTTAAAAGCATCAATCTGGTGCACTTTGAGAGCAAAATGAAGAGATCTATGGATACCTCTCTCAACACCCATATGAAACAGAACTGTTAACAGATTTACTTTTTCTTTATGGATATTTTACAAATCACCCTTTTAAACTTTATTCTTTTTTTACTATCATATAGTATTTCATACCTGTTTTTCATTTATTCTCTTATTTTTGTTTAACTATAATGATCATATAAATGTGTGCCTCGGAAATAATTGTTTACATTAATGGTGACCAAAACATTTGAGACCCACTGAGATAACACTGAGAGAGTCCTTTAGCTCACTGAGTCTCTCAGTCTGACAGGAGAGGACTCTCCTCCACTTTGTTGTTGAAACAACTCCTTATATCTGTTAGCGTTGCTCGCTAGCACCAGAAGCTCACAACAACGATCTCCAGTACCGGTGCGCTCTCTCTCTCGCTCGCGCACACAAAATGGCTCGTTGCACACACACACACACACACCCACCCACACCCACACACACACACACACACACACACACACACACACACACACCACACACACACACACACACACACACACACACACACACACACACCACACACACACACACACACACACAGAGTCGAGCTTTAATGAAACACAGAGCCCCAGACTTAATAGTACTGTACTGCATCATATTATTTTCGAATCAATAATTATTATTATTTTTTTTTAATAACCATTTTTCCTCCTGGTCTCTCGCGCCCCCCACTTTGAGAACCACTGCCTTACTGTAATGAATTATAATATTGAACTCACAAACTTACCATTTCTCTTTCTATAAATAGTGCTTGTGTTGATGGACACCATTTTGAAATACAATGAAATTATCTTTTTCAAAGCCACACCCCCACATATGTCATATGTTTGAAAAGCCCAAGATGTCTTCTGTGGAGTACAATTGGACGTAATGCTGTGGCATGTATAACCTCATAGTTATGGACCAAAACCCAATGTGCTCCACAGAGGACAACAATGAATGGGTGGGTCTCTGGAGGATATATTAAAAACTAAAGCAGAGAGGACACGTTTTTCCTGAAATTAGGACATGACTGTGGGGACTTTGTATGTCTGGGCTGACCTGATGCAAACTCTCTAACGAATACATATAACATAATTATTTGTGTTTGTTATATTGTTGGCATGTTCAGGTTACAATAGAGGTCAATACACTGATATGTTTGCTTGTACCCAATTTGATTGTGTAGAGTTTGTATGCAAACAGAATAAAAAGACATTGAAGCATGCGGAGAAACTAAATAACAAAAAGTCTGAAAACATTCATGTTAACATATATTTAAAACTATGAAGTAGACATAAAGTTCTCAGAAGAATAAAGAGATTAATATGGACATTATTAAAAAGGCCCAGTTAGATGGGGTCCTACCCGATAGAGATCAAAGACGCTTTGACTTTGAACGATTGTTCATTTATTTCCTGTATAAACCGACACTCATGCACACTGATAACACTGAAAAAGGGTTGCTTTTTAAAGCTAGTTAATCATTAGTTGTTAATTACAAGTATGTATATGAGGGTAACTCGAGTAGATAGAGAAATGGTTTTAAACCCAGTAGTTGTCTGTTTGTTACGAAAGAGTAAACCCTTTTCAGACATGCGTAAGCAAAAAATAAATCTGCACAACTTTGGCTCTGAAAGGTATGTTGCGTTCAGGATGTGACGCAAAAATGACTATCTACTGCCATCATCCAATCAAAATGTGCATAATGACCAATACATTGGTCTTTGGCTACAAACCTGCAAAAATAATTTAGTGCAAATTGGTAAATGTTAATGCACAGCAACACAGCACAGCATCGTCTACTATTTAATTGTTTTATTATTTATATTCTCTTTTTTATTATCTTTATTTGTTCCTTTGAACAATGTACAGCAGTAACAGGTCCTCAATGTTTGGGCTCCAACACAGCTGCACATCTTCTTACAGAACAAAACGTTAGGGTTCATCAATATGAATGCTTACATTGCTACTAGTGTTGACGGTCCTTTAAGGAGCTGCTAGTATGGCTGAATACCTTTAGTGCTGTTCAGTTTCTTACTGTTACTCTTTGTATTCATGTCTCTTCACTCTCTTTCCACACATCATGTGTTCGGCTTCAGTTTGCAGCAGCTCTAACATCGTTTTCCGGTTTAGCTCACACCCCCTCTTGTTGCCTTTCACTTAGTCTTCTGTATTAACACATTTTGTCTTGTCTGTCTTTTTCTCCTGAAACAGCTGACCATGTATCCATGTGTGCATTATTAGCCTGATAGGATCGCATGACTTTGTTGTGGATAAGATTGAGCCATCCTCCATCATTGTTCCTCATCACTCCCCAGTGACTCAGCTTTCCTTTACTTAACTAATCAGGTATGCTGCAGGCAGTCCTGTCCACAGTGTATACCCAGCTTTTCTCATGTTGCCTTATTTGCCTTGTTGTTGTCAAAAATGTGGGGCTTGTGCACAAGGTTGCCTGGGGAGCAGCAGCTATGTAATGTCAGGGTAAAAGTTACTCCTATAATGATGTAGTTTATAATGCATTGTGACTCCAGTACCCTCATACCACGCTGGATATTTACAGCCTTTGAATGATCCAGCATCTATAAGACCTTGAAAACAAATTCTTTCTGAGCCAAAGCTCAAGAAAACCTTGCTATTGTTGCTTGTGCTGCATGAACTAGATATCGTCTTCACTGAATGGTTCTATAATGAGCTGTATTGCTTGATATTTAAAGGTGTTTCAGGAGAAGATCTAATAAGAGAGATGTTAAATATCCGTCCGTAAAACACTTAAAAAGATCAAACACTTGAGGCTGTTGAGGGAAGTAGAGCAACATGAAGAAACAAGACCATTTAGAAATAAAAAAATTAAAAAAGTCTGCTTTTGCTTTTTTTAAGCATTCCCCGGGGAGTGACTCTGCTTGGCCATTGAGAGGCACTGGAGTGTGGGATAACTGAAATGAGGATACAGAAAAGAGGAATTATAGAGGAATAAAAAATACACCAAGCCTGTGAAGGGATGATGAGAAAATGACAAAATTAATGTGCATGAAATATCGCTGTATATTATGGATGTATAACTCAGAAGATTTGTTATATAATAAGCTGCTCAGAGAGGGAGAGCAGACTTGGCTCCATTCAAAACTGATTCACTGTCTTTAAGTCGGGACAAATTTCACATAAATTAACACACCAACAATTGACAAGCTTTACAATCCATGAATACATTACAGCTTAACTATATCTAAGAAGTGCGAGCTCACAAGATTTCCTCATTCAGGTATTTCAGAGGCTCGTTTTACAAAGTGAAGTCTGACATTTAGCTCGAGGACCTTGCAGGGCCAGAACATTTGCACAATGACATTTATACTAATTGGAAGTTGACTCAACCGTTTCAATGAAATAGCAAACAGTAGCAGTTAAAGCACTTGACTTGGCGGCTCACCTTAAAGCAGACCTGTTGCGTTTGTATCTGAAAAGGAAGATTTTTCTTTTGCGCTTTTTTCTTTCAAACTTTTGAAAGGGATGTTAAATGACCTCTGTCAGAATCCTTCAAGTCCCTATTTTCTTCTGCAGATATTTTTTCCTCTTTGAAGAAAAATAAAGTATGCTCTAACCTGTGAAACAACTCAGGAGCTGCTACAGTATCTGACAGTTTTTTTTATCCATTTATTTTTCCAACCAAAAACTTCTAACAATATAAACTATTTAAATAAAACATGGATTCAAAATGATGACGGCAAGCTGCCTGTAGTAATTAAAGGTGCCCTCGTATGATTATTTTTTTATTTATATCTGTATTTTGTGCATCTACTGTGAGATGTTTACATGCTTCAATGTTCAACAAGTACTTTATCTTCCTCATACTGCCTGTGCTGCAGCACCTTTTTTTCAACCTCTGTCTGAAATCAGAGTCCAGTCTGCTCTGATCGGTTACCTATCCATGTTTTGTTTGGTCATTCGGTTAGGGATGTCCTGCCCATACGTTTTTTATGTGTGGTGTGAATGAGAGGGAGCTGTCCAGAATGACACCGAGGCTTTTCAATTGGGCAGCGAATGGTATGGGGAAGTCGTTGATGGTGATGTTTGGTGCTGGGGTGTTATGTGACTTGGTGAGGGGGGATTTGGAGCCGATGAGCAGCGACTCAGTTTTGCTACTGTTAAGCTTCAGGGGGTTCCTGCTCATCCAGCTCCTGATGTCCTCAAGGCAGGTGGTAAGGGAGGTTGGGGGCAGGGCAGTGCTGGGTTTGGAGGTAATGTAGACCTGTGTGTCGTTGGCGTAGCAGTGAAAATGAACCTCATGGTGACCCAGGATTTTGCCAAGGGGGAAGAGATATTTGATGAATAGGAGTGGACCCAGTACTGACCCCTGGGGGACACCCAGTGAAATAGCACTGCTTTGAATACTGCTTTGAACCAGTATTCTGCATCTTGTATATCACACCCTTTCTATATAAGCATGTGAAGGACACTGTTCGGGGAACTATTTGTCCCACGCAGCTCTGTATGTGATGACTACTTCCATTCCAAGGATAATAAATACATGTATCCTGATATTGAAGACCAAGCCGATGACGAGTGATATTTTTCTAACGCTAACCATAACCATCGTTTTTTTGTTGTTGCTACGTTTAATATTACTTGACCTTCAGTGAATAAGCCTCAAACTCTTCCTAGCTATAATTGTATCTACAGCCCTTGGAGTACATTATTTGTTTGCAAGTGCCAATTAAATTGAAGCATGCAGAGGTAATCAATAAACGACCTCCTTCACATGCAGCGAATAGAAGCCCGGGTATAATTCCACCAAGTGGGAACATACCACATACAGCATTACCAGGAACAAACCAGAGCAGACAAGCTGACACCACTTCTGGTCAAACACTGGTCACTAATGACTTTAGCTGAGGATTACCAAAGGGATTTATTCAGTGTTGCAGTCAAGATAAATGGATTATGTGTTACAAAACAAAACGTTAATTAAACCAGTAAATAGTCCCCATCCTTCTTACCACTAGATGTAAACTGTGGGACACACAAAATATGCTTTAAAAAATGTTTATTTTCTAAGGTATTATGTGACTTTAAGCGTACAACATAAGCTCCTGCTTCAGAGAGGAGCACTCATTAGTCACATTTTCAAGTGTACTTAAAAAACATCTGTGTAAACATGGGCTGTGTATCAGATGCATGAGGTAGTTTCACTTTATAGGGATTGACAGCAATGAAGTTAACTGGTTCTGTTGTAACAATTTTAAGATGTCAAGCATTAAAGCATTGATGGTAATGAACATTTGAACATAACAAGTAAACCGAAACAATGCTTGTTATACAGATAAAACAAAACGAGCAGGAGTGATTAAGTGCGTCACTCTTTTCTCTGATATCACTTCTTCAAATACAATGGACTCCAAATGCATCTCACCTCTCAGCAGCCCAGAAGTCATTTCATTGTTAAAGTTATAGTAAAGAAATATCAGTAGATATCGTTCTGCTGTAGAGGGAAATAATGCACACTTTCTGGATTTTAACTGTATTTATATTTCAAAGTTGAATAGACAAGAGATGAACATATATGCATCAGCAGCACTATGAGGCTCAATTATAGACGCAAAGATGAATCATGAATCAATTAGTTGTCAACCATCAAATTCATCTACAACTATTTTGATAATCGGTTTATTTTTGGTTTCATACATTTTAAAGAAAAACAAGTCTAATTCTCACTCACCAGCTTCTGACATACTGTATGTACAGTATATTTTCTGGTTTATATCATATTATAATAGTTGACGGATTAACAATGAAAAAAAATATTAGTTGCAGCATTAGTCAATTGTGTTTGAATTCTACATAACAATGAAATACAAAAGATCTGTATGAGAAGTAGATGTTGAACAGGGTTGGATAAACACTTTCTTATTCCGATAAAATTATATTTTTGCCATGAAGACATATTACTAACTTCATTTTAGTACCGTGGTATGAAGCCCCAACACTTTGCCAATAAAGAGATTAACGAGAATAAAGAATTTATGTATCAATTTATCTTTAACTGATATGTATATATGAATGCCTTTCTTTGTTCCATCACAGGGAAATGTCTACAGCGCAGTTACACCCTAGAGTTCATGGCTTTGGGAAAGACATTACAAGATCCGGTAAAGACCAAAGATTATTTGAATATTGAATGAGTGACCTTTTCCTTCCCCGATGTGTCACTCTCTCTCCCCTGTGTGATCCATCCAGGCGAAACGTGGACATCTGTGACCGCTGAGACGCATACCTGAGTTTGGGAGGATGTGTCTTTTCATCGAGACTCAGCACAAAAATCATAGTTTTTTATTCAAAAATATAACCCAGAGCAACTCAGAAATGTAAGCTTTGGAGATTCTGCCTTTGGCTAGAATGCTGTTAGACTGTCCTCTGCTTCAATATAAATGGCTGACCGACTCTTTCCTTTTATGCTGCGGTATTTAGAAGCTTAGTTAATGAATAGCAGAACCATAATGCTGTTTTTATTCTCTCTTTAATGTAGATACGGAGTCCGACCGTAAATACTGCATGTCTCTGCAGCTCAACAAACAGCACAATAGTGAAGGTCCATGTGTTCAGGCTGATATACACACACACACACACACACACACACACACACACACACACACACACACACACCACACACACACACACACACACACACACACACACACACACACACACACACACACACACAGAAACTCACACTGCCTGCAGGTAATGCCAGAGGTGGCCAACATTCATCTCATTTGTATCTCATCTATCTGCTGAATAATAACCAGGGAGAAGCAGATGCATGGCGGGGAAACAAATGGGGAGAGCTGCTGAACCATTTGGTTTAATAAGGCGGATGCAGAGGAGGGCAACTTTTGTTTTTCTAACAATGTGTTGTGTTCCTGGCACAGCGGCCAGAACTAAAATATATTAGTTTGATAAATATTCCTTCATTGCTTTCTGTAGAAAACACAGATTCTTTATCTTACTTCTAAAGTTTTTGTAAAATACATTTCTTCTTGCTGTTTTATTACTTCTTGAAAGTCAGATATGTGCAACATTTCAGGCACCGGTTGGCTCTCTTGAGACATTTCGGGTTTGATATGACTTTAAGTTCAAATGTTCCTCAAGAATTACAAACTGCAAACATGCCCTGTACTGTATTTAAGCCTGTTATCAGAGGCCATGTTAGCCTTCGTTATAACATGCTACTGGAAAAAACCTTATGCTGTGCTGCAGAAGAAGATCTTTAATCTACTGCCTACACATTATCAATGTGTTAATACCGGCAGTGCTGAGACTCGAGCAAAAGCTTTCATGTCAGCATGCACTAACAGCTCATGATGTTAGGATTGAAGCTAACGCTGGAAATAGCTCCATGTTACTGAAGGCCGGGGCTAGCTTTGATCCTCATGAGTGCATTCGCCATGGCTCTAACTGGTTCAGATGATGAGCTGTAGGCTTGGTTATCTCTCTGCTCCATACTGACATCTCTCTACATCCCTGACACATGTAGACCGCCAAGTGCACCAAACACAACTGTGTACCAAAGCTGGAGTATCACTTCATACTGTAGTACAAAGAGAATGAAATACATTGTGTTGGTGTCAAGATATTGTTGTCAACTAACCATCAGATACTGAAGCATCCAGTAATACTGGAAGAAAATAAGAAGAAAATAAAACAACATAGATTAGCTCCATGGCATAATGCCGAAACCCGCAAAATAAAGCAAAAGTTGAGACAATTTGAAAGGATATGGCGTTCCACTAAACTTGAAGAATCTCGTTTAATTTGGCATATTACTCTCAATGAATATAAGAAAGCACTGCGTAAAATGAGAGCAGCCTACTACTCTTCATTAATAGATGAGAATAAGAATAATGCAAGATTTCTTTTCAGCAGAGAGAGAGCCATAGCTCGATTGAGCCTTCTATTCCCATAGCACTCAGTAGTAATGATTTTCTGTGCTTTTTTAACGATAAAATGGTTACTCTTAGAAACAAAATTAATGACCTCTTGCCTTTGACCAGTATAGTGTTATCAACAGCTCCCGGGAAACGTAAATTCTAATATTACACTAGATAGTAAACTAGAATGCTTTTCAGCCATAAACCTTGAACAATTAAATTCAATGATTCTCTCTTCTAAACCATCAACGTGTATGTTAGACCCAATTCCAACTAAGCTGTTGAAGGAAGTTTTTCCATTAATTAGCACTTCTTTATAAATATTATGAATATGTCTTTATTATCAGGCTATGTTCCACAATCATTCAAAATAGCAGTGATAAAACCGCTTCTTAAAAAGCACAACCTCGATCCAGAGGTTTTAGCCAATTATAGACCTATTTCTAATCTTCCGTTCCTCTCAAAGATTCTTGAGAAAGCAGTCGCAAAACAGCTGTGTGATTACTTAAAAAACAATGATTTATTTGAAGATTTTCAGTCTGGCTTTAGAACACATCATAGCACAGAGACAGCTCTGGTTAAAGTCACAAATGACATTCTAATAGCCTCTGACAAGGGACTTGTCTCTATTCTTGTTTTGCTCAATCTCAGTGCTGCATTTGATACTATCGACCATGATATCTTATTGCAAAGACTAGAGCACTTAGTTGGCATACAGGGAACTACTTTAGGCTGGTTTAGGTCCTATCTATCTGAACGCTCTCAGTTTGTACGTGTCAATGATGACCAAAGTTAGCCATGGAGTGCCACAGGGCTCAGTGCTTGGACCTATTTTGTTCACATTATATATGCTTCCGTTAGGCAATATTATAAGGAATCATTCTGTACATTTTCATTGTTATGCGGATGATACTCAACTATATTTATCAATCAAGCCTGATGAAATTAATCCTCTAAATAAAATTCAAGACTGCCTCAAGGACTTAAAAACGTGGATGACTTTAAACATTTTGATGTTAAACACGACCAAAACTGAAGTTATTGTACTCGGCCCAAAGAATCTACGAAACAAACTATCCACATAAAATCAATTTAAAGGACCGCCTACTTCCATCTACGTAACATTGCAAAAATCAGGCATATCTTGCCTCAAAACGATGCAGAGAAACTAGTCCATGCATTTGTTACTTCAAGGCTGGATTATTGTAACTCTTTATTATCAGGGTGTACCAAGAAGTCAGTCAAGTCGCTTCAGCTGATTCAAAATGCTGCAGCTCGTGTACTAACCAGAGTTAGGAAAAGGGACCACATTACTCCTGTTCTGGCTGCCATACACTGGCTCCCTATAGAACACAGGATAGAATTTAAAATTCTTCTTCTCGCCTATAAAGCCCTTAATGGGCAGGCGCCATCTTAACTTAAAGAACTCATTATACCCTACTGTCCTACTAGGGCATTGCGTTCCAACAATGCAGGGTTGTTGGTTGTTCCTAGCGTCTCTAAAAGTACAATGGGAGCCAGAGCCTTTTCTTATCAAGATCCACATTTGTGGAATCAGTTTGTGTTCGGGCGGCAGACACCCTATCCGTTTTTAAGAGTGTGCTTAAGACCTTCCTTTTTGTTAAAGCTTATAGTTAGGGCTGATTAGATTCAGCCCCGAGTTTTGATGATATAGGCTTAGTTTGTTGGGGGACATCTTACTTCTTCCTTCTCTCTGTCTATACCTGTGTACTCTCATGTTCCGATTAACCCAGCTTCCCCAAATGTCTTTCTTTTTGGTGTCTATATACGCCGGGATCCGGAGTCATGGATGATCCTGCGGTCCTGCATCGCGAGCCCTGGATCTTGAGTCGTGGCTGTGGTCCTGGATCATAGGTCCTGGATGGATATCCCCGTGGATTCATCTTCCTATTATACACACATGCATTTCCAAACATTTGGACTACCTATGTTGCAAATGTATTATCTTTTCAATTTACAGACGGCATCTATTGCACGTCTGTCCGTCCTGGGAGAGGGATCCCTCCTCTGTTGAATCAGATTTGAGATGATAATAGCATAAGAACAACTACAGAACAGCAAGATCCCCTTTTATTATCAACCACTGTTTCTGAGTTCAAGAACAACCTTTCAATCTCAATTGTTAAACATACATGGATGACAATAACTACAAACTACAGTACATGTTACACAATGCCCAGTGGGAGAGACTGAAATAAAAACATGTTAAGCTTAAAGGAACGAGTGGTGCCATGAAAATATGAACACACACACCTCCTGCTACATTCATGCTACAGCGTGGAGGTATACAGACGGAGGGAGCTGAGCACCGAGGGGTTTAGGGAGTATTTCATGTTGTTCTGTAGGCTGTGACATTAGCAACCTAAAGGGTGATTTAACTTCTAAATTCATCCACATCCTTTATTTATGAGCCAGCAAGACTTTTTAGCAAGCACTGATGGATCTCTGGCACTTTATGCCTCAACCCTGAGGACTCCAGAAGAATAGCTGAGATGAGGGGAAATGTAGAACGGTGAAAAGTGAAGAACAAAATAGTGTTGCAAGTGAGTGACAAGATCGGTGTTTTCGCCGAAGGTTTTGATGCTAAGTCATGCTGGACAATACATTTCATTTTTGTGAAGCGCTCTGTTTTTTTCTATGTTCCGAGCCTTCCCCTCAATCTTGTCACTCTGTTCAATCTCTAACATCCTTTTTCTCATCATACAGTGTCTTATCTCAACGTTATCAGCTCTTAAAGTAATCTGTCCCTCTACAAGGCTTTTCCTGGCCCTGTATATACCCCTTTACACAGACACACATACACACACCGTCTGGGTATGTCGTGTCTGTTCCCCCCGGTGTAGCTTAGCTTCCCGGGGTTTGGCCTTAAGGCTGCTGTGATCTTCACTTCAGACTCTTTGCTCGTCATCTTGCCTGGAGAGCCGAAGTGTCAGGATCAAACAGACACCGACTTACTCATCTTCTTCATCTGGATTGTGTGCGCTGTGTTTACCTATTTTAAAACAAGCGAGTTTCGATCCATTTCCATTCCTCACCGTTAATGTTACATTGATTCAAGGTTTCTTTTGTGGTTGGAGCTTACATTGAACAACTAAGCAAAGCCGAGTCATATTTGTGTGTTAGCTTAACCACAACCTGCTGATAGGGCACACAGATAAGAAGACTGCATCCAAATGATAAGGTTTATTTAAAATCTAATTTGACTGTTCAATATGAAGATTACTACATTAACATAGTCAAATGCAGCCAATAAGTGTCTTGAACAATTATTTACTTCTCAATGGAGCAAACAATTCAGCATATTCGATGAACACAGATTTCAATAAAAAATTGATAATTAATGTATTTTTACAAATTTCTTTGACATGTATGTGTTGTTCTGGAGGGCATATAAAGAACGCATTTATGTTTTAAATTGCAGAACTTGTTTCAGTTCAGTTCATCTCTCTCTTTTCTCTCAGAGCTATACATATTTAACAGTGATTGGATCCGTTTCACTGACATGACAAGCATGCATGCAGCAAACATAACCCCTGAATGTCTGCTCTGTATACGTGCGTTTGTGTATCTATTTTTCCTTGATTCTGTCGCAACAGGTTTCACATCACATCAGAGGGATTTGATGAGCTGAAACTGTAGGATATAAAACATTTCTGTAAGCATTTTCCTTTTTGAAGAAGGAAGATGGAGCTCAGCTGGAGGTCACAGGTATTTACTCCGAGTCTCTCTTAGGATAGGACCAACAAGCCATTAAAATCAGAGTGGTAAACAATAAGGAGAGAACACCTAGAGGGCAGGCTACCAACACTTTGCATATTTAAATTAAACGAAACTAGTTCCTGCTGTGACTCTCGCTCCATTTAATACAATACATGGGACCCAAGTACAGACCCGAGGCACTCACTTGTTTTTCTGGCTTCTTTCTGACAATTTGTATTGCTAGACTCTGTTTTCATGGGCTTTCAGTTTTATGAATCACTTATTCCATTTTGAATTATCTTTAATTATAACTCAAGTTATGGTTTAGAATACAAATCAGGGTTGACACAACTCAAAGCCAAACCAAGTGAAGTCCACAGCAGCATTTCATTTTGTGCATATCAATAACCAATGTTGACGATGACTGCGATTGTGTACCATATGTTAACCAGTTGAGTCTCAGCAGAAAGGAAGTTCGTGTCTTAGTCAGCTCTCCTTTTTCTACCCATAGCAGAATAGTTCATGTGAAACTAATTTGATGCCATCCTGGCTGAGATTCAGATTCAAAACTGGAGGGTTAACTGATGTTAAACAAGCCTTGCAAAATACATCTTGCTCGAATAACATGTGTGTGGGGCCTCTTTGTTAGCTAGGGAGGATTCTGTACATAAAAAGGCAGAGGCGTTATGTTGTGTTTTCTGCTTGGCCAGGTCACATATACCCAGTGGCAATTCTAAAAAAGCTAGGCTGCATGCCTCCACTATGATCTGTTTGGTTTGGTTGACTCAATATAAAAAACATACTATAATCTGGTGGCAGATATGGCCACTTCTAGCTATCAAATCCAATTTAGCAAGGCAGGACAGATAGAGTATTAGCGTGTCCATGCAGGACCGGTTTTACCTTGTGGGTTTCACAATGCCAGTAGTAGTAGAGTAGTTGACACATTTAGAATTATTAAGTTATTACCAACTCCAACCAATCTGACAGTATTTTTTACTATGAAGCAACGTTGGACATCAGGAACAGTAAAAATGAATGCAGATTGATTTGATGTCACGGAAAAAGGCAAGTATTTATCCTAAAAGTAGATGCTCTTGCACCTCAAATAATATCTGATACAGAAATTGTTTTGCTTTGTAACTGGGCCTGTGTCCATGTCTCTAATTGAGATGCTCATTATATCCTGAGATTGCAGTTTAACATGACTGATTGACTGTAATCCTGTAGTTCAGATCTGGTGTCATTAAGCCGTATGTCCATGTTTACAGTGTATTTCTGTGTTGTGTCTCTCGCAGCATCTCTGTGCCAGTTTGATTCTCTTGTGCTCCTCTGGACTGGCTGTGATAATAGGGCACTGTCTGCTATTTGAAATACCCCATTTGACTCCAATATACTACACATTTTCTCATGCATACACACAGACAAGAGCCCAAAAACATGCATTTTATACAACATTAAACTACGGTTATTCGCTACCAAGGACATTTTAATTAGTTGTTACAATGAGCAATGAAAACGTATTCAAACCACTTTAAAGTGAAGTTTCCCTTAAAGAACTATGCAGTTAGATGTTAGACATGTTTGTTGTTGAGGTAAGCTAGGCATTAATAGCAATTGCTTCCCAGAAAGATAGTTAAAAGAAGTGCTTCCCTTCAGCTCCAGTAATATTCATTTTATTATAGAAAAGAGTTAAGCTCCATATTTTTATTTGTGCCTTTATGAAAGAGTATTTAAATTAAATGTAGCTGACCTGCCAAGCCCTCTAGATTAAACAGTTAATGATTATAATTAGTGTGTGATGTACCAATATAAATACAAATAGTACTAGATTATAGTCATTTCCAGGAAAGTAATTTTCCAGGAACATTATTTCTGATTCAGGAAATTACAGGAAACTAAGTGTGAAATAAAGTGTTGCCCTTTACTGTACCCATAACAAATGCCATGTGCTGAGCTTATGCAATGTACCTTGAACAAAACACAGTATCTTGAATAGAAAAACTATAGGTTACTTACGTAACCCCAGTTCTCAGAGTAACATGAAGTGAGATGTCTCACTATGGGATGCGCCTCAACGCGTATGCAAACAGAAGCATCAATCTCATTACGCCAATCTTGATTGGCTGGTGATCTTGACGTCAAAGTCAGGGAATCCACCCACCCTTTAAGTAGCTTGCGCTACGACGTAGCGTCATTCAAAATAAACACCTCTTCTCGCTTCGCCTTAGCAAGAAGGGCCGTCTGGTGAGACATCTCACTTCATGTTACTCTGAGAACTGGGGTTACGTAAGTAACCTATAGTTCTCATTCATAACACTCCGTTCCATGTCTCACTATGGGATATTGAAACTCCCGTATTGCTAGACATGCTTATCTCAAAAATCACCAAAAACAACCAGAACTTAACAGGTAGAACTCTGTCTCTACACGGGACCCAGCACTGCGCGGGCCACATCTAGCCTGTAAAAGCGGACAAAAGTGAGCGGCGAGGACCAGCGCGCTGCTGCACAAATGTCTTGGATGGAAACACCCTTGAACAAAGCCCAGAATGTAGCCAGTCCACGAGTAGAACGAGCACGCATGCCCGTTGGTGCCTGCAAACCCTGACTCGTATAAGCCAGAGCAATCGCTTCCACAACCAGTGGGAGAGCCGTTGCCTGGTAACGGGCTTGCCCTTCTGAGGGTTAGCTCAGGATACAAAGAGTTGGTCACTACAACAAAACTCTAAAAAGCACGGACTGGACACAGGAAATTCGGCCGCTGTTCCTCAGAGGAACACAGCAGCGGAGGAAATGCCACAATGTCAATGGGGGTACATGAGCCAACCACCTTAGGTATAAAGGCAGGGTTGGGCTTCAGCAACACTCAGTTTGCCCCGGGGCAAACTGAGTGCATGAAGGATGTACAGAGAGCGCATGAATGTCACTGACTCGCTTGGCAGATGCCAGAGCCAGTAACAGCACTGTCTTCAGTGACAGGTGTTTCATGTCAGCTTCTTCCAGGGGTTCAAATGGAGGTCGAGTGAGCCCATCTAAAACCACTGCCAAGTCCCATAAGGGCACCAGTGACCTGGAAACAAGGAGAAGCCTGCGAGCCCCTTTCATAAAACGGCAGACCAAAGGATGTTGGCTAGCCGTCTTTCCCTCAAAGCCCACATGGCATGCAGCCATAGCAGCCAGGTACACTTTGATCGTAGAGAAAGCTCTGTGTTTATCAATTAAGTCCTGTAGAAATGATAAAATCACCCCGACAGGACATTGAAAAGAGATGTGTCCTTTTTGAAGGCACCACTCTTCAAACACCCTCCACTTACAGTCATAGAGAGACCTGGTGGAGGAAGCTCTTGCACTCTGAATAGTGTTTATCACCTTCTGAGGGAGCCCCACTGTATTCAGATTGTACCACTCACGGGCCAGGCCCATAGTGCCAAGCCCTCTGGGTGTGGGTGAAAGATCACCCCCCCCCCGCCTGAGACAGTATGTCCCTGCGTAGTGGGAGCTGCCCAGCAGCTGATATATCTCCGCCAGCCAGTACATTGCAGGCCAGTGCGGAGCTATCAGGATAAGTGTGTGGCGTTGTTCTCTCACTCTGGCCAGAGTTGGGGGTATCAGAGCCAGGGGTGGGAACGCGTACAGAAGGACCGGAGGCCAAACGTGCGCGAGGGCGTCCACGCCTAACGGTGCGTTTAAATCGCGCATTGAAAAGAACAGCTGACATTGAGCATTTTCTTTTGATGCGAACAGATCTACCGCGGCTCGGCCGTAACGCACCCACAGCTGACTCACAATCATTGGATGTAGAGTCCAGTCTGCATATAGTGGTGCACCTCTGGACAGCAGATCCGCCCGAGGTGCATCACTCCTGGTACGTGCGTCGCTCTCAGAGAGAGGAGACGTCCGCAGCTCCATAAGATCAGTTTGCGTGCCAGCATGTGTAACTGGAGAGAACGCAAACCCCCTTGGCGGTTTATATACGATATTGTGGTCGTGTTGTCTGTCCTCACGAGGACATGATGTCCTCTGAGAAAAAGCAGAAAGCGTTTCAGGGTGAGGAACACCGCTAAAAGCTCCAGATAATTTATGTGTGACCGTTGGAGGTCTCTGCTCCAGAGACCCCTCACAGGTCGACCTTCGTATATACCCCCCAGCCCGTAAGACATGCGTCCGTGGTGACCACCTTCCGCGATAGGACAGCACCCATAGGCACGCCCCGTACTAGAAAAGTCGGATGTAGCCAGTGGCGCAGAGCCATTACGCATTTCATAGTGACCATCACTCTCCGCACGCCATGACGCGCGGGGTGAGCATTCTGAATTTGTATCTTTTGAGATATTTGTTCAGAGCTCTCAAATCTAGTATAGGCCGAATTCCGTTCCCTCCCCGTTTGGGAACGAGGAAATACTTGGAATAGAGAGGCGAAGTCACGCCCATCTACTTCCGGCCCATGGGACCCCGGAAGCGAAAAATAATACATTGAATTCAATGGAGAGAGAAAACGTATCTTTTGATCCCGTTTGAATTGTGCCACGAACTACACATATGATGTTTGTCAATCTTAAACAATCATTTCCATGTCAAAAAAGTCACATTTTGTCGTACAACTGTTGAAATATAAGACTATGAAAAATACGCGACTACAAAGACTACAAATCCCAAATCCCATTCTGGGTCGCGTAAGTGATGTCATAGGCGATAATGCTCCAAGTTGCTCCAAGTGGTTGGTTCACTTTTACAAGATGCCTGTGTGCTTTGTACCAGGTTGTAATCACACAAGTGATCACACCACTTGCTCGTTCTATCGCTTCCCGTCTGATGAAAGGACCAGGAGTCGCTGGATCAGACATATCAGGTAATATCATAGGTAATATACATGATGTGCATGGAACATAGTCAAGTTAGCTACCTAGCTAGTAGCGATGAGTAGCGAGCACGTTAGTTAGCATTACATTACATTACTTAGCCTTGTCAGTTTTAGTAGCCTTACCATGAAGTTATTATTTTATTACATGAAGTAAACCAAAATATTAAACAGTAAGAGTAGTCATGATGGTAAGTATTTTGTGAACCATTTGAAGAGTAGCCTACTGCTCCCTCCACCGGGTGCTAAGGAAGCAGTTCAGGGAGAGTGGAAGGCAGGCAGGGGTGATAATTGTGATGACAGTGACAGTGACAGTGAGGGGGAGTCAATCTGTTTGTTGGAAAGACAGTCGTTGTGTGCTTACTGAGAGAAAATTGTTAGAAGAGATAATTATTCAAAGTGTTGTTACTTTAAAGTGTTGTTACTGACCTTTTTCTCTTTTTTTTCCCTTACCTCACCTGTAACTGCTGAGACGTTGAGGAACATGCACACTGACCTGCTCTGGCAACCTGACTTCCACTGTACGTAATAGTATTTGGTTATGGTATATTATTTATATACATCAAAAGGCACAATGCACCCCCCAGAGACACACATGTATTGAGTGTGATATTTTGCATAGGTCATGTGAAATCATCTTTACATACTAGAAAACTGTAGGAGCGGCAACTTGTTTTGAAATTAAATTTTTAATATCTGATAAAGTTGATCTGTTTTCTTCTTCTCTCTTCCCAGCTCCATCCATCACCGCTCTGTTCCTGCAGGTCCTGCTTGCTAATCAATGCTCATATTTTTTTACACAATTACAAATAAAGTCAATGTATTGTATGACATGAAGTTGTGCTTCATTCTGAGTCAATAATAAATTCATTCTGCCTTCAACTGCACAATGACTGTGGACTGCACCGACATCCATGTAGCTGCCCCCAGTAAGATGCACCAAGCAAAGAGGGTCACCATCATGCCCAAGGACATCCAGCTGAGAGAGGGCTTAGACTGACCTGAGACCAGCACACCCAAACACAACGGCTCTTTTAAGAGCCACCTACAGTTTCAAAGAGTTGCAATCCTACGTTATTATGATTAAACTGGTTCATGTATCACTTAGTTTACTGAACCGTGATGAATGAGAGAAATTAGTGAGGTAGTGGTTTACTGAAGTTACAAAGACATTAATATATGAGTAACCGGTCAGTGTAAACACACGCTTCTGTCAATTATAGATCAAACTATTTATATAAAAAATATGTAATAAAGTTCTCAAACAAGTATTCGGTATATTCCTTGATAGCTTTTGGAGAAGGTTGTTTTTAAGTTTACTAAAATCTATCGTTTCAACTGTTTCACTTTATAAAAAGGGAACAGGTGAGTAGAGCATCATTGAGTTTCTTATTCTGTCAGTAAATTATCCAAATGAAATGTTTTTCATTATTTTAGTCAACCCTAAACAAATTGATTGTACCTTTTAATAATGACCTTACATGGTCGGCAAAGTTAAATTAACTTCAGAAAATCAAATCTGTTCTGAGAAAAAACTAATAAATGTTTAAAGATTCAGGAACTAGCCATCCCACTGAAAAACAGTCTAGAGATTCAAAGGCGTAGTTGTAGTTCAGTCCAACGTTTCATTTGGATTCATTTCTCCAACAGTCACTATTTTCATAAAGAATATATATATTTTTCAAAGTCAACTTTATTGTCAATCTTACTCAGTTTGTGTTTATAGACAGAGATCAAAAAGACGTTTCCAACAATCCCAAATACGAAAAATAAAATTATATAATTTACAGATATGTATACAAATATATATATCCTATATACACCATCATGTATAATGAAGGAAATGTGGTAGATAACAAGTAAATAGAGTTACATACAGATCCATGTTACTGCAAAAGATGGAATAACTAAGAAGCACGCAGTATAATAATAATTACATGCAACAATTAAATAACTGCTCAGCATCTCCACCACAATCCCAATCTGCTGTGTCCTGTTTTCCTCCCCTCTGCATAACACCCCATCACACATAGGAAACAACGCAGAGTCCGAGGGTGTTAAGAGTATGTTTATTTAAATGTCCTCCTCTCTACTGGCCAACACAGGGAGCATGCTGGGTGTAGAAGTTCTCCAGGAGGAGGAGATTGCCATGCCATGCAGGGTCTTTGGGGATGATGATCGCCTCCTTCGTGGTCCACACAACAAAGTAGCAGAGACTCCGGTCTGTGATGTGCAGCTGCCCTTGGACCTGGTGCCAGTATGGGTGATTGACCCACCCTCCTCACGGAGACAGAAGGATGGTAACTGGACTGCCTCCGCGATGGTCATGTCCCTCTGGCTGTGTGGACACTTCACCTCCAGCAGGGCAGATGGCTGCACAAGTCCATCGGGTGATGCTCCCAAAACACCGACTCACTCACAAAGAGACCAGACTCAAACACTCTCACTTGATAGGCCTCCACAAAAGCCTTCACCCCTTCGGTCTCGTTTACAACCCCCCAGTTGGCAGTTAGCGATGTCTCTGGCCAGTGGGTTGTATGTCTCCTCTCGCTGTTGGTAAAGTTGAGACACCGGCTGGACTACTTTGGAAGTGCCAGGCTTCCTCCACTGGCACTCAACATCTGTGGAGCTGATCTGCCACATGGCAAATATTGCCAATGCTGCAGCGTGGCTGCATTTGTACATCCCCTGTGCACAATCACAGACAGCGCTCTGCATCGCGCCATCGTCTCCCATGCAGATCTGTACAAATAAAGTAAGTACCATTTGTTAGCATGCTATAATAGATTGAATGAGCAATAATACAAGGATGGTCCGGATCTGGGGGGGGAGGGTTTATTTTTCCATAGTGTTGTCCTCTTGTCTGATTGTTGTATTGGTTGTGATTGTACTTTTCTAAATGTGTATGAATACATTTTTGAAAAACATTTGATCAACAATAAAAAAGGATTTGGTCAGGATCTAGACTCAGTGTGTAGTTTATTAATTAATCAATGCTCTCTACATTAGGAACACACATACCAGTGTACCAGAGGGAGTCACACACAGCTGGGCCTAGATAACCAAAACCCTTGAATCTACACACAGCAGATAAACTCAAATGACACAACGAGATGTAAAAGGAGATGACACATACAGTATAGTCGATATAAAACTGTCCGCTTCAATCTGAAGAGCAACTAAAACAAGACACGGGAGTGTACCTTGTTCTTGTGAACACTAATGTTATCCACAGCATACACAGAGACCACAAAGTTCTTAAGGAGAAAACTAGTTACTAAAACAAAACACGTTAGTGTACCTTGTTAGCTAATGTTAGCTAGCTGACATTAACGTTACACATTGCACACATATTACTCACCGAAACCTTGTAAAGCCGGTCCCGCTGCTCTTACAGAACCGACTAACTCCCCTTTCGTGTATGTACAGCTCTCAACGTGCCCAGACTTGTAGTGATGTTCACCTCGTTTTATACTTTTCGCCTCGTTCTGAAAGAAGCAGGTGGAATTTGCTAACGTGACGGCCGTCTTTGTGATGGTGACGCGTGTTGTGCGAGACCAGAGACCTGTAGTTCACTGAGCGGTTTCACACAAACAAATGTGTAACTTCACAGTTTTACGACACATTTTTATTTTTTTGACTTTCAAAATGTTCTTTTAAATTGACAAACATCATATGTGTCATTCGTGGCACAATTCAAACGGGATCAAAAGATAACCTTTCTCTCTCCATTGACTTCAATGTATATTTTTCCGCTTCCGGGGTCCCATGGAGGCTCCCGGAAGGGGAGGGACTTCGCCTCTCTATAAAAGCCGCTCTGACTCTGTTCGGCGGGTATTATCGATATAGCCTTCTTTTCTAGTAGCGAGAAAATCTCTTGCTCTAGAATATGGGCCGACTCTCCCCGGGCCTGTGAATACAGAATGCCCGAGAAGTGAGGTGGGGGTGACAGCGAATTGGAGCCTGTAGCCCCGTGTTACTGTCTTGAAAACCCAAGCAGAATCTGTGAGCATCCTCCACTTTTCGCTTCTCAAAGCGAGCGGAGATGTCACAGCTCTGTCGTCTGCCCTCAGTGTCTCTATTTGTTGTGTTATGGGGTCCTCTAGTGTCTGAACGTGGCGGTGGTGCCTTCACAATCCCGTCTATTGTCCGCCTTTTGAGAGAGGCCGTAGCTGCTCTCAAAAGAGGGGCAGACGACAGACTGTTTATTGTTTTTCTTTTCATTTTTATTGACTGCGCCCTTGGCTTCAAGCCTGGAAACGACAGTGGAAAATGATTTATTAGGAAACAACAATGATGACATGTGTTTGGGTGACTTAAACAAGCAGCGGAACTTGCTGTCTTTGATGATAAGTCCATTTCCCTGATGGCGCGAACTTGAGGATGACGTTCTGGCATCACTCGAGGCGGCAGGAAGATGGGGGCATGGTGGCACCCCGAAAACACATGAGCATCTATCACTGGAACGTGCTCTGGAGCTGGGGAACAGGGAACTTCCAGCTCCTTCGTCGAGGAGAGGAGAGGAGGCTGTCAGGCCGCCCGCTTCTTCTTCCTCGTCTGGTGGCTGAAAACCTGGGTCGGCTGCGCTTGAGCGGCAGCTGCCGGGACCGGAGATTTTCTTGGCCAGCTCCCTCTTGCCTCGTGCCTGGGCTGGGGACCCGGGACGGGCTGCGGTCTCTGCTGCTTCGGTATTTTGAACCGGGCAGGACGTGAGACAGCTTGGGCGAAGGCCTGCCGCGGGACCATTGGAGGTGGCGGCTGGACCCTTCGGGGGAGACAGAGCTGGAGAGCCTCGTCTCCCTTCCTTTTTGACTCGCACCTCAGCTGCATTGAAGCTAGAGCGGAGCCAAATATGCCCTCGGGAACAATAGGCATGTCCAGAACATCCTCTTTTTTCCCGGTCTGGAAGGTTGGTCAGGTTGAGCCACCTGGCTCTCTCCTGTACCACCATCATTCCCAGCGCTTTGCCCGTGGCTTGGACTGCGCAGCGCTGCACACGGAGGCAAATGTCCGTGATCGCTGCAATCTCGTCCCACGCGGCAGGCTCAGGTCTGCTCGACATGTCCTCGCAAAGCTCCGCCTGGTAGGCGGTCAGCAGCGAGGAGACGTTGAGAGCCCTTGCGGACAAAGCTGCGGCTTTATAGGCCCGTTCGGTCATCGCTGACTGGAACCGGTCTGCCTTTTGCCGGTAGCATGGGGTTCCTGCTTGGTGTCGAAGCCAGCCTCGGTTGGAGGTGGGCTGCCACCAGCGGTTCCATGGGCGGCATGCGGAGCAGGCCGAGCCTCTCCATACCGTCACAGTCCAGGGAGGAGGCACCCTGGATTGGGGCCTTGTTGCTCGTCCAGCATCTCCGGAAAGACTGGAAGGAGCTGCCTCTTCGTCCTCGCTGCTTGGGGCAAGTTCTTCCCCTCGTAGCGAGATCTGGAGGTCTCCTTGGCCACTTCAGGCCATGGGATGTCCAGCCTGGACGCAGCGCGTTGACACACGGCCTGCAAGTCCATGTTTAGGACGGGCGAAGCTGGTGTGCTCTCGCCCGGGGGAGCGGACATCGCTCCCGGCTTTGCAGCCTGAGCCGATGAAACGAAGACGTCATCCCCATCCGAGTCAGACAGGAGGAACTCAGAGGTATCCTCTTCGTCCTCCATGTAGTCCATCTCCAGGACATCCTCCGTGGGTGGAACCATGGTGAGGTCCAATTGGGAGCCCCAGCTTGACACAGCGCGGGGCTCCGCTCTCGCGGCTCTTGCCGCCACCGGGTCCCAGCCTGAAACGGCGTGGGGCTCCGGTTCAGCGGCTGTCACTGTTGTTGAGCCCGGGGGCTCAATCTCTGCGGCGGACGCCACCATGTCTTGATTGCCGGACGGCGAATCAGCGGACATGAGGGGGTCCTGTCCCGACAAGCTAGCTTGGCGTGCTAACCGTCGGCGGAGGCTCTTCATGGTGAAGCGGGTACAATGCCCGCACGAGCCGGGGTTATCGATAGCCTCCCGGGTGTGTTCCAGCCCGAGGCAGGACGAGCAGACCTGGTGTGAGTCTGTGCCTGACATCTTAAACCCGCAGCGGCATAGCCGAGCCTCCGAGTCCCTGGTTCCTCTGGTGTGAGGGAGAGAAGGGTCCATCTTCGATCGCCGGGGTGTCGGCGTGGAGTGGACACGCTAGTAACAGATACGTTACTGAGAAAAAATCCAACCTTGCCGTTAGTCCGAAAGGAAAAAAGGCGACGGTGTAGATTTTATTCTTTAAAGAATATTAACTGGTGTGTTAATACCTTTTTTTTTATCTCTGTCTCCTCTGGTGTGAGAGAGAAAAGAGAACGTCCTCTTTACCGTGGTGTCGGTGTGGAGGGAAGAACAAACTAGCAACAGGTATGTTACTAGCTTGAAGAAAAAATCAAACCTTACCGTTATTTAGACAGAAAGAAACGGCGAGGCAGATTACAATATTAACTGGTGTGTTAATATTGCTCAGTCTTCTTGCAAAGCAAAAAAGTAACCGGCAAGCGCCCGTCGACCGAATGTTAGCTTTGGGTTCAGTCTGTGGACCGTTAAGCTAGCCCGGTCACTGATAAATCGAGATGTGCTCTGAAGCGAGAAGAGGTGTTTGAATGATGCTACGCCAATCAGGATTGGCGTAATGAGATTGATGCTTCTGTTTGCATACGCGTTGAGGCGCATCCCATAGTGAGACATCGAACGGAGTGTTATGAATGAGAACAGCAAAATCATGAATCAAAAACTGTGTGGTCGAAGCTTAATACAGCAGTTTAACATGGGAGAATTAACAGTATACATCACCTTAAAACATTAATTGAACCTGGTTGAGAAGTTATTTATAGGAGCCATGCAAATATGTTCAATTGTAGTTTGAGAATTAGACAGTTTAAATAAGACTGACTTGTTTTCGATATCACAGTTTTGACCCAGAAGCTAAACCTCACCTTTAATCCTCCAACTGAGACTCTGGTCTGTTTCGTATGCTGTTGCTCTCAGTCCCAGTTCCCCAATCTCCAATCAGTGTTTGAGAGGACATGCCCCTGGTGCCTGAGACAATATTATCTCCAAATCTTTACGAACTGATCTTACGAACTGATCTGATATCAGCCTCTGGCACAGCAGCTACACCTCTTATCCCATCGTACATTATGTAAATCCTTGCTGGGTGATCCAGGGTCATCGGAGGGGAGCAGTGGCAGACAAGTGAAGCCCCGCAGGATCTAATGGGAGTTCAGCAGATGTCTGGTTAAACCACCCACAGGGCAAGTGAGGCTGTCTGCAAGATATGACCAGACTGACCCCAGAGCTGCCTGTCACCTTATCTCTCTCCACAGACAGACACACAACCTATTTCCATCTCCATGTATTTCTGCTGCCAACAGTGAAAGCTGTTCCTTTTACACTTTCTATTTAGAAGGTTCTCATCCTGCTCTCTTACAATGAGTGCAGCACAAAAAACCTTCTGCAGCAGCATCTCAAACAACCAGAAAAAAAGTAGAGCAAGGGCTGTGACAATACTGTGACCAAGGAGGAAGATTGGATTATAAAAGAGAGGATATAAGTAAGATAAGAGAGGTAGCAGTACAGTATTGATTTTGGGAAGTGTGAGTCGTGTGTACAGAACACAAATTAATGTTGCTGTGTAGACCAGATTAGGTAGACCGTTCTATCATTGTGAAGCCAGGAGGAGAAATTGTGAAGCCAGGCAGAAATCGAAATTGCCAGTGGAAGCAGAAAACAAGGTGTTCAGGCCAAGACATATGGGGGGTGCTGGATAGTTTAGCAACAGGGTATTGTGATTGTATTTCAACAGGCACTTGGTCCCTAGTGTGGAGGGTATAAGAGGGGACAGCAGGTTGAAGACAAAGGGTGCTGGGGCATCGTAGGTGGGTTGTAGAAGCCAGAGAGAAGAAGTTGGGGTCCCGGCTAACAGGATGTGTATTCGGCCAGAGAAGAGATGACTGGAGATGTTATGGCTGGCTTATTTGAAACCAGTATGTATTAATAAAGCAGCAAAACAAAAGTTAAATGTGGCTTACTTTTACCACAACGCAACGTAGCATTACTGCATGGGAAACACTGCATTGACACATTCCCATAAAGAATAAACAATATAATGATATGCCGGACTGCTTAATCTCATTTCAAAAAATTAAATACAAACACAGAATCTTTCAGAAATTTTCCAAATGATCAGACAGCACCTTTCAATAAATGCTATTTACTGCAGGAACATGTAAGCAAAGAGTGAAGTATCTGGAGAGCAACTAAGGGGAGAATGGGTAATAACTAAATGTCATTAAAGAATGGATAAAATCAAACAGATGATTCTCCCACCGGCTTTAGTTGTCTGTGTGTACAGTTTGTCAGTATAGCATGTTTATCCACTCCTTCCATTATTCACACACAGCTATCAACATGTAATATTTGTAATCTCATAAAGCTGTGTTTGTAAGCCAGTCGTTTTCTAAGTGTGTGTCGCCCCAGAGACATGACAGGTGGGCTGTGTGTGACTAAGGGAAAGTTGCAATGTTTTCACTTTGCTTCAATTTTAAGAGAGCTACTGTTTACATCCAAATATGTTTTCATAGCATTTCACACACTTTTCAAAATACTAATCCTGTAACAGTTCTTAGGATTTAGCAGCCAGACATATATTACACAGTTATTAATGGCATATGTATATAATAATGTATATATTGCACATATAGCACATATTGCACATAGTTTGATGGTATTTAACAGCAGCAAGTTACACAATTTACAAAATGCAAAAAACACACCTTGTAACGGTTCTAAGGATTTAGCAGCCAGGTGTAAATTACACAGTTATTAACGGCATATATATATATTGCACATATAGCACATAGTTGATTGGCATTTAGCAGCAAGGGGTGATATAGTCTGTGTTGTGGTGTGTGTAGGGGGGGGGGGGGTCTACTAGGGGCTGGTTGTATAGTCTGACCGCTGCAGGAAGGAAGGACCTGCGGTATCTCTCCGTGAGACAGCAGGGGTGCAGCAGCCTGTCGCTGAAGGAGCTGCACAGTGAGGACAGGGTGTCCTGGAGGGGGTGGGACACAACCAAGGCAGGAAGAAAAGGAACCAGGAACGAGACAAGGTGAATACAAAATAAAACAGGAAGTGGAACATAAATAACTAAACTAACAAAAAACATTTAACAAAGTTGCCGACGCACAACATCAGCTGATGGTTATCAAAGAAAATATGACAAAGTCATTGAAACATATTATTTCTCCAAAGCAGGGAATGAAACAAAGTTTGAGAATAACTGATTTTTCAAAATGTGTTTTTCAAACTGGTGATGAGAAAAAGAAAGCATGTATGGTGGAACATTTAAGACATGTTGCAGGGATGAGGCTGAAGATAAAGAATGAATCCATACAGAAAAGAGCTTTGGAGTCGGGCATAGGAATAGTCAATGAATGAGAACAAAGGAAAGGGGTCTATGAGGAGGGAAAAACAGATGAGTGTGGCCACAGGCTTAATGCAGTGTCCTCTCTCTGCAACAAAGCAACCTGAACAGATAAGCTCTTGTAACTGTTTAATAAATTAGCCGCCCTGAAAAGAATACTGTACAATGGTAAGAACGCTATTCACATTAACAAAACACTGGTGGGGGGAGAAAAAGTAATTTAATCGACTACACAAACAAGACAGAGACCATTACTTTAATAAAACAATCAGTAGAGTTAAACAGAGGTTAAAAATGCATGACCTGAAACCAATACAAGAATAAAAAACAACAGGGTTTTGGGAAACAACACTATCCTGACAAGATAATAATATATATTAGTGAGATGGACCGTGTGCTCAGGCAGATATTACACTCTACAGCTCGTTGTGTTCAATAAACTGCAATACACTTTTGCATTACATCTCTGTAAACATTTCTGATATACACTTCTTCTGACCACATTGTAAAATGGTGGATGAACAAGCTACCTTTAATCTAGGCATCAGCTAATCCAGAAAATACAATAATAAACAGTGAAGCAGGTTATTCAGGGATTAAATAAATGAAAAATAACTGCAGTGACGGATAATCTAGCAGTCATCATTAAGGTGTGTGAATGTGTAGAGGGAAGTCAAGAGAAGTTGGAGGAGCCATTAAGCACTCGTAATTAACATAAAGGCACTTTCACCGTTGTCATAGCAAGCACATTAGCAACTAAAATGGCACCGAACTTGAACATCCACACAAAGGATGCACTCGATAGATCTGTTCAGGTGTAGGATGTTCACTTTGCTCTCCTAGAATGAGCATACGACAATTAAGTTGTCAGTCACAAGAGATCTAACCAATCAAGCAGTTATTACAAAACAACTGATGAGTTTACACTGCGTCCCTCTGGTAAACACAAACAGGATCGTATGTCCCAGTAAACCTCAGGAGGAGACTTTAAATGAATGGTAGTGGATTATGTGGCATTAGGGGAAGATTCATTTTCACTGCAGTTGTTCATTACTAAAGGATAAGTGGTTTTTCTGAGCAACTGAAGCGCTACATTTATGTGTCAAAGGACAGATCCAAAGGACTCAGGGAAAAAGGCCCCTTGTTTGCAGTTAAATCAGCATCAGATGTTTCCGTATTAAAGATCAAGATATTTTCCTCACCTTAACTTAAAGGTGGGGTAGGTAAGATTGAGAAACCGGCTCGAGATACATTTGTTGTTATATTCCATGGAATGCTCTTAACATCCCGATAGCAATGAATATCTGAAGTGCTTTGACAAAAAATCCATAAAAAAATTTCATCTGTGGAAGCCGTAGTACTGTAAAAAGTACGACCAATACGTTTAGCCGGTGGATTGCCGCCCTGTCTGTCAGCCTTCCATCTCGTGTACGCACAAATGTATCTCGTGCCCTCATTGGGCGTGCCGTCATTGGGCGTGCATTGCAGCAGTACTTCAATGACTCGCCAGCAACAGGCAGCCACTTTCACCATGGCAGAGTTAGGTTCAACATCGTCTACTGGTGGCAAAAGAAATAATGTAACGGAGCAAATTAGGAACAAAAACAAAGTGGAAACTAGGAGAATTCAAACCAGAGTCAATATCGGAGTTGCTTTTCAATGATGACGACTACTGATGGAACACACCTATGGGGGTTATTCCCTATCTTTATTCAAGAGCATGGTATTTAAATTTGAGAGCATACTTTATGTATTTATTTCCCTCAAACCCTGTCCTCGCACTCAAATAGTGCCTGCTTGCACTTAGATTTGCTCTGCTTCTGCTCAAACTGTACGCTTGCACTCAGATATATTGCTGTTTACAGATTTGTTCTGCTCTCAGATTTATTCTAAGCGCACTCGAAACCTTTGTGCAACAATCAAACCTTTGTGCAACAGTCAAAATCCCTCAACCAATAGGAGGCCAGGTGTCCTTGCGGGTGCGTTCGCTTTACTTATTACAGCGTCCCGTAAGGGCGGTTACTCTTTGGTTTGTCTTTGGTGCGATGACAGGGTTTGAGTGAAGGAAATCAATAAAGTATGCTCTCAAATTTAAATACCACGCTCTTGAATAAAGATAGGGAATAACCCCCATACACACCGAGTTGAAATCTGACGCCGTGGTCGCTCTTTTTCTCTTGGACAGGTAATTATCTGTTTTGTATGGTTTACAATTCCCCTGAACTATAAAGCCAACCTAAGTCATGTGCGCGTTCATGTGTGTTGGAGGAGGTGCTCTGTAAGGAAGTCTGAAGGAAGGGGCGGATTCTTGTACTTTCAAATGTTAGTGCACTTGAGCCGGTTTCTGAAACTTACCTACCCCACCTTTAACCTTAAAACGTTTCCTAGTCATAACAGTTAGGCACCGTGCTGTCAGTGACTAAACATAAGAAAATATAAGATACAATGCTCTACTGTCATGTATTGTTGTGTAAGGTCATCCCATCATGAGTTGATGGCTATTTAATCACGACTTGTGTGAAACAAGATATTTTGCTGTCCCTTTAAAACACCAACGTCACCCAATATCACAGAGTGCATAGGTTAAGGTAAAGCAGTGGAAATGTATACTGTATGTTATGTGGAACTACTTGAGAAGGTCTCCCTTGAAAAAGAGATCAATGATCTCAATGGGATTCATCTATATAAATAAAGGTTTGAAATGAAATGTATAAGTGTATATATCATATAAACCCAACTGACATAGGTTTCTTTAGTTGGGTCTTTTCTTTAGATGGCTAAAAATGGATTAGTTGGTGCCCCCTTCTTTATCTGCCCTCCTCTTGCAGTCTGTCTGTGTTCAGGAGGGGGAACACAGCAGAAAGGAAATATCAGACGGATCAACAGAATGACTGACAGTGAGCCACAGAAACAGAGGTAAGGAGAAAGGAACAGTGGCCTTCACGTCAAGCTCGACTAAGCAGAAACTTTTCAGAAAACGGACTGAGAGAGGCACACAAAATATCTTGTTTCCTCTAACTCTCTCACATACACACACACACACACACACACACACACACACACACACACACACACACACACACACACACACACACACACACACACACACACACACACACACACACACACACACACCCCCCCACACACACACACACACACACACACACACCTAACCAAGTCTTCACCCTAAAATTAATGATTTTCCATTTTGTCCCCATAAGGGAGGCGAGTCCCCACACAACAGATGTAGGTCCCCACAAGTATAGTAATGCTAGGCCACACTCACACTCACTCCCTCACTCACTCACTCTGCACTCTGGAATCAGAACTGGCTGATCATATTATCCCCGCAGGTACTTATATCCCACTGTACCTCTCTCCGCATTGTATCTTCATCTCTCTCTGCAACTCTCATCTCCTCTCTGTTTCAATGTACCCCCCTCCCCTCTACCGAATTAGAGTTAATTAATCTTTAGGAATGTTGAGAGTGCAATATTACTACAATATTATAATCGGATTCAGTAGGAGTTCAGAATGACTTTTGACAATAGTAAGTACATTACAATTAGACAAAAGTAATTAGCCATTCATTTAGAAACCTTTTGGCAACACAAAGCTTTTAGGGGAACACGACACATCAAACCTCCCTTGACAGGACTGGCCATATCTAGCTTTATTATGAAAGTGAAAGCCTGAAGGTCAAATATAGTACCAAGCAGCCTGTACCGGATTATTGGGTGCTCCTAGTATTTAAGCTTTAAATAAACAGGACATAGTCAATGACTGTTGGCTAAAATGGGCAAACCCCCGAACAGTGAAACCTTAGCCTATCAAGTATAATGTGTTGGAGCGCTAGCCAATAGAAGCTTGAGTGTTACATAGTGAAGTCCCTATTGTCAAAGAATAATTACTTTGGGATTCTAGCCTTTGCAGACCATTTACATGCACAGAAAACCTGTATTATGTAAACACAATAAAGGGAAGGAAAACCCCCTCAAAGCATTATATGGCCCATTTAACAGGCCCAGGAATGATTATAGATATTTGTAATTTGTTTAAATAAGCAAGGCTTATGAAATACCTTTTATAATGTGATCAGGTTTGTGAGATCTTCACAGCTGCTTCATGAATATTGTAGGCTTATGTAATTCATGCAAAGAAAGGCAACAGGCTCTTACTCCAGCAGCTTGAACAATTATGTGTTCTTCTTTGTAAGAGTAATAAGCAGTTGATCAACAACATGTCTGGCCAGCTAATAGACCTCACAGGACATTCAGCTACAGCTCTGCAGCACTGCCTTGTGTGACGATCACTATAAGAAACAACAAAGTCTGTCAGTATCCTGCAGTGAATTTCAATTCACTTCTCAATGCATTACAATAAGTGGATTAATCCCTTTTGCACTCTCTTTAAATAATTTCTAAAGACAGAAAAGACTGAGACAGTGGGAGGAAAAGAGTCTAAGGTCACTGACATACGTGATGTTCATCAGATCGCATTAAGCAGCAGAGATTTTCCTTCTGAATACAAAACTTAAGTAAGAAATTCATTGAAGAGCGGATTAAAGTATTACATGATGTGTGACACACAAGCATAGGAAAACATACATTTTGTTCACATGTCCTAAACATACATTTTGTTCACGTGTCCTTCTGCTGCAAAAGACCAGCTTCTTCATTATTAGTGTGTGCAGGAAACATCAGAGGGACGCAAAACAGATGTAGCAGATGCTGATGTACTTACTGTAATGCAGGCGGACTGAGTAATTACCGTTATTATCTCAAATGAGAACGAGGATAGTCAGGCGGTTAGTCACATGGATTAAGCTTTTCACATTTGCAACATTGTGCAAGGGCTATCCATATTTAATTTGTTAACCAGTGATACACTATACTGTTGAGTATCTATTGATATGGGTATCAAAATAAGCTATCAGAAAAGTTTTTCAATTAATTCAAAACAAAGGCTTATTTTAAGGGCTTCACATGCAAACGTTTCTTATGAAAGCAGAAATGGATCACTTTTTTCACCCAGCATTTCCAGGTGGTGTCATTGTTGGTGCCGCTCTCTGATATCTTCTTGTCACCTGAGAGCTGAGTGGAGTTGTTTATGACATCTTTTTTGTATTGTATATCTTCACATAAACAACCATTTCAATATTCAACATTATTAGCATCATGACTGCATTCCAAAGCAAGGAGAAACAGTAATAATCCCAAACTAAATAGGTACTGTGTGTGCAGGTTTTTCTTCTAAAACATAAAGCAAAGGACATCTTCCGGAAACAATCAAAAATCCTGGTAACGACAACATCAAGCACACAAAGCCTCCTTCGGCTGAGAGTTGGACAGGCTCAGTTGAAATTTGAAAACTTCAAAAGATGAAACGCAGAGAGACAGACTGACATCTATAATGTCATGATGAAAAGCATCGATAATATCATGTTGACTGACTCAAAGTCAGAGTGTTTCAGTTCCTACACCACAGGCTTGCATCACGGGGACTAACATCATGGTAACATAATTGACTTTTCCAAAATCTGGTTTGATTAAACTCAATATTGTAGGACTGATATGGCTGATTATTCCCTTTGAATGATGGGACATGTTTAATGTGCTTCAGGGATGAGCCATTCAAAGTTAAACAGGAACAGACACAGAGAGAATACACTGAATTAATTACCAGTCAGTCTGTCCTATCCTACATTCACTGTCAGTTTGAATGGATTATTTGTCACCTATTGTAACTTTGAACTTTTCTGAAGGATCGTTATCTACCAATTAGGTTTCCTATAATTGAATTTGTCTTCCTCGATGTGGGGGCATCTACTGTCCATTTAAGTCTGCTTTGTCAGAGAGAAGGAACATTTGAGAATGTCCTAAGAAATCAACGGCATAAATTGTTCATATATAGATAAATGGATAAACGATGGATCAGTGGTGATGAAGGATGAGTAAAGAAGTAAGCGAGGGAAGACTCATGGAAAAAAGAGAGAGATATCGCACACACTGCAGAGACGAAACACTGACAGAGGAGAGGAGATGTTAGGAGGAAGAGAGAAGAGGAGTTGAGATGGGAGGAGGAGGATAGGAAGTTAATAAGAGATCGAGCTCATCTGGATTCTATCCAGTATTAATGTCTACAGCTTTCGAATTGACAGGCAGAGTCTGATTCATATGAACTGACAGGTAGCACTAAAGAATACATGTGGAGGTGCTGAGGAGATGGAGCAATGCAAACAACCACATGACATTGCATCTGGTTTTGCACACTCACGGCAATCCTCGATTTGTTGATAGATAATCAAATACGCACACAAAGGCACACACCTAAACAACTGCACTGGTTTTAGAGGAAAGGCACGTTCATATTGTAATCAATAAATCAAAAACTGTAGATACGCAGAAACACACCCCTGTAGACACTGAGACAGAAAAAGACAGACATTAACATGTAATTGCGGTCTTCTTGTGTATAGCCAGACACAAAAAGTGAGTTGCGCATCAGCTGGTGCTATTAGGGAGAACTTATGATGATAAAGAAGCTACATTAGCAGTAATTGAATCCATATATTTGCATTGATGAGCTGGGAGGAGGCACTAATGAAGGCAGATAAAGGAAAACACAGGAGGAGGCAATGAACGGGGAGAGGGGATTTGCAGCAAAGTAATATTTTGATAACATAATAGTCCCCCTTCTCCTTATTTGACAGCGGTGATGCTGAGGGCCCGAGTGTTAAGCCAGTTAGACACACACTGTCTGCTTCTTTAGGGAAACGAGGGATAAACTCAGGAGGAAGGGGAGATAAATGTCCTGTCTTCACTGAGTGCACCACTCTAGTTAATCACTCCATCATTTCCTCATTTGGCTACTTTGTTTTACCCTGTCCACCTCGATTCAGCCCTGATTTATTTTTCCCCCATTAATATGCACAGTTATCCTGCAGCAAGCTTTCATAAAAAATGTCTTTGTTTGTCTTTGACTCTGATAACCTCTCTCTTATCCAGTGTCAAATGACTAAATGTGCAGCTGCATCCACGGATTATTGTAACAATATAGTGTTTCATAGTGTCATTTATTTTTTTTACAGATAACACGGCTTGTTTGCGTGTCGAACCAAATTGAATTAATATGCTAAATAAGGTTTCTGAGACTCAGTGAGAAGAAAGAATGGAAAATAAAAGGTCTGTTTTTTTACATGTGCGGTCTAGAGAAATTCAATTAAAGTACAAAGACTAGTTAATATACCTTTACATGGAGAATGAGCTGCTCTGTGAGTGTGTGCATGTGTGTCAGCCTTTGTTTGCTTTAGGGCCGCAACAAACAAATCAACAGTTCTGCTGTGTTAACTGAGTAAACCCGGGGGGGGGGGGGGGGGGGGCGAGTCACACCGCACAGGAACAGACTGAATGCAGAAAAACGACAACTGTGTTTACTTTCCATAAAGATGCAACGCCTTGGGCCTAGTTGCATCGTCTCTCCATTGAAGTTTCATCAAAGCTGGAGCAGTTTGGACGTGACCTTTAATTATAACACTGAAACCAGACAATTCCTTTTCTTTAAACTACACGACAAGTGCATTGAAACACGGTCCGATCCAATTGTAGGGGCTTTTTAATATCTACATTACATTTGTAACCATAAAGGAAAACAATCGGGGCATCTTTATTTCAGGTGCCAAGTACCACCCTCACAAAGGGTTGGTTAGAGAGTTGTTCTTCAGCTAGAAAACATTGAAGTTGCCGTTTGTTGCCAAATGCTTATTGTCTCAGCATCATCACAGCAGGAGCAGGAGTGCAGCGCCTTGCATTTTCACTGATCAAAGAGTAAAGATTTCAAAGACTAATTCCTCCTCAACACATGCACACGCTCAGCTCACAGACGCACAACAGCTGTGATACCATTTCACATCGTCTTGGAGGAATCAGGAAGTCTTACTTGAGAACAAAGTTTGGGACTGAAGAAAGAGAAACCGACAAAGAGAAGAACGAATGATGAAAAAGGAAGGAGACCATGCAGAAGGCTTGCTTATGGTCCTTCTGTCCAAACTATCGGCTTTTAACTGCTTTCCATTAACCTGTTAAGCACCGAGCCTGTTTTTCTGGTCTCAGGCTCGAAAATGACATTCCCAGAACAAATGACCATATCTTCTAAAAGGGTTACATTAATAATCTTTTTTCTCAAAGTAATGATAAACCTGTGAGTTGGATGTAGAAAAGTCAAAATCAATAATGTTTTTTATTTTAAAGAAAATTCAGATTGAACATAGTAAAAAACTGTAAACTATAGTGTCTGTCCAAAAATGATTTTTTACTTGTAGTGAAAACTAACCTTGGATGATGGGTTAGTAGACTAAAAGCTTTAGGAATCCAAAGTACAACATATAATAAGTACCCTGTATCAAGATGGATGCAAAACAAGTGACATTTGACCTTTTTAGAGAGATTTAGCAACAAAAAAAAAACACTTCTGGGGTCATTTGGGTGGATTTTCCATAACTCAGGCCCCCCTTGGTCGATTTTGACAAATGAAATCTCTTTGTAACCGCTAGAGCCAATTGAATCGAGGGGAAGTCCTACACACACCAACACATGAACAATTAGAGTGAACCTCCATGGGACCTTATTGTGGAAAAATCATGTATTGTATGTATAAGTCAATGGAGAGAGAAAGATTATCTTTTGATCCCGTTTGAATTGTGCAACGAATTACACATGATGTTTGTCAATGTAAAAGATAATTTTGCAAGTCAAAACAATTAAAATGTGTCGTAAAACTGTGAAGTAACATTTTTTTGTGTGAAGCGCTCAATGAACTACATCTCTGGTCTTGCATACGTCACCAACATCAAGATGGCCGTCACGTTAGCACATTTCACCTCTTTCTTTCAGAATGAAGTGAAAAGTATTAAAATAGGTGAAAATCACTACAAGTCTGGCCATGTTGAGAACTGTACATACACAAAAGGGGAGTTAGTCGGTTCCATAAGAGCCAGCATGCGGGACCGGCTTTACAAGGTTTTGGTGAGTAACACGAGTGTAATGTGTAACGTTAATGTACGCGACTCTGGGATTTGTAGTCTTTCTAGTTGCGTATTTTTCATAGTCCTATATTTCAACAGTTTTCAGACAAACTGACTTTTTTGAAATGGAAATTATTTGTTAAGATTGACAAACATCATATGTGTAATTCATGGCACAATTCAAACGGGATCGAAAGATAACTTTTCTCTCTCCATTGACTTTAATACATCATTTTTCAGAAATAAGGTCCCATGGGGTGGAAGTAGATGGGCGTGACTTCGCCACTCTAAGGAGTGAGAGTGATGCGTAGCCAAAACCGGAAGCTGCATACACTCTGCATACACGCGGACAACGCCACCTGGGGAAGTTTCGCCCACAGGAAATTATAAAGACTAGGTCTAATACTGCTAAGGACAGTCAGGTTCGTTTTACACCACGGGCAGAGACAGTTGTAAGGGTCAGCATACAGTTTTATTTATAACATACAAAATATCTAAAAACACCACACACACTACATTTGAATAAAATACCCACTTTGGGGAAACGGACAGGGCTTGGCTTACCACGGCGGCAGTTAACAAAAAGGGGAGTAGGGGTCCAAAATAAATCACCCGTGACACTGCACACCACTCAAAACGGATATGTGAAGAAAACCTCTGCCGCCTCAGGCCCACAGCACCTGTCCGTCACAGGATAAAAAGGTTATAATTCTGACAAAAGGATAAACAAAAGAAAACAAAATACACCACATCTGAATGAATGTAAACAACAAATGAATAAACAAATTAAAGCAAATTTAAAGGACTGCAAGGAATAAACAAATTAAATCAAATTAAAGTAAATGTAAAGGACAGCAAGGAATACACAAATTAAATAATAAATGTCCTTATAGTCGTGTATTAGGACCATTCCCTGACGCCAAGAACGGCTCCAGCAACAGGCCAGAGCAAGCAGTCTGGGCCTGTCCACAGCGAGGAGCGAAACTCACAGAGCCAAAACAGCAGCACGGGACGGGAATGATGGCCAAAGGTGGGGAGAGAGAATAGTTAGAACACCCCTGGAAAGAGGATTGGATTGACTATAAAATCTGTATGAAAGTGACGGTTTAATTTATAATATGGGGGAGGGGCTCATACGTACCACACTGTGCAGCCAGGCACAGCCACAGAGCCGACAAGGGAGGGAATGAGACCCGCAAATCCCACGGCCAAATCCCGCCGTGACATAAAGAATTGATAAGGCAGGGGCACTACGCAGCAGATTTAAAGAGAGCAGACAACGGCACTCACCAACAGTGTGCAACGCCGCTATCACGGAGCCTCTGGCGGAGCAAATGTCTCCTCTAACGCCCTGGACATCAGCTGCGCTAATATGGGAAAATGTCAGAAATGTGCATCTTGTGACCATGAATAAATGACAGACTGCACAGTGCTTTACCTGTCCGGTAGAGAGTAGGACATGAATGCTGCCACGCCAAACAATTAGCGTTACTACGCCAAGCTGCAGTCACCACAGGAGAAGCGGAAATGGGAGGAACCCAGTTTGGCACCTCAGCTTAAATAGCCGGTGCGCACAATTGTGCGCTGGCCCGGTACCAAGCAGCGGCACAGAGGGAGAAGACCTCCGGTCACATATGGATCAACCGATTCAGCCGCGTTTTTTCTCGTTTTAATGCCATTGAACACGTCTTTTGATCAGATTGACAGGTACGGTGAGACGATCTCCCGTAAAAGCTCCGTAAAGGTACGTGTTGTGATGTCTGTGTTTGCTTCCCCTGTCGCAAGTTCGGATCGCTTAGTGATGATACTATACTTAAATAATCTGTGGAGTCTCAGTTTTAATCGGATATATTGTATGTGCAGTTTCGATAAGTAATAAGGGTATCTTTATTTTGAATTCTGTGCTAAAGTGCGTTAGCATTTTTTCGCATAGTGCTAATTCAGAGGCTTGGTATTACCCTTGTGTTTTGTTTTGGTAAAAATGGTTCATATCTTCAGTTAGTTGAGATTCTTCCCGTTAATCTGGTGCTATAATAGTTTCATAAATGTTAAGAAGCCCTGAGACACAGTCTCGAAAAAAAACTGTGGGGGGGGTCCACTGGGAGGACCGCCGGGCTTAAGAGGTTAACACCCAGTTGGATTGAATCATACCTCACTGGTAGGCGTCAGCATGTTACCGTCAATAATCGACTCTCTCCAGCTCTAGACTTAAGCACCGGAGTACCACAAGGTTCAATACTTGGTCCACTTCTTTTTACCCTATATATTAATGACCTGCCATCTGTCTGTCCTGATGTGGAAACACAGCTATATGCCGATGACACTGTGATATATGTGCATGCCAATACAAAGCAAAAGGCTGCTGATAAACTGACCTCAGCTTTAGTGCTGATCACTAGCTGGCTACACCGCTCCTGTCTTCAGCTTAATGTCAACAAAACAGTAGGAATGTTTTTCACAAAAAGAAAATGCAAGATTGTGTCAAATATAAGCATCTCAGGTGAACATATTAATATTGTGCCTCAGGTTAAGTACCTTGGAATCATTATTGACTCTAATTTAACATTCAAAACACAAGTCAAAAAAGTGACCCAAAGAGTTAAGTTTAGCCTAGCAAATTTTAACTACATAAGAAACACAATGACATTGAATTCTGCCAAATTATACATGAATGTCATGATCATGTCGCATCTAACATACTGTCTCACAAGCTGGAGGAAAACTAACAGCTCCACACTGAAGCCACTAGCAACCCTGTACAAACAAACCCTCAAAGTACTGGACCAGAAACCTAACCGCTCCCATCACTGTACCATCCTCAACAACCATAACATTCTGAGTTGGGAAGATTTAATAAAGTATAGGAACATCGTTCTGGTGTACAAAATCCTGCACAATACAGCCCTTCCACCTCTTAACTCATTGGTTACTCAACGTAACAACACCAGACTGACCACTAGAAGCTCCACACGTGGCGACCTATCAGTCCCATTCAGGAAGAGTACTTTTGGTCAGTCATCATTCTCGGTCACAACAATACAAAACTGGAACTCTCTAGCCACTCAAATCAAAGACATACATACACATACCACCTTCACAGCTCACTTAAAAACATAATTCACTGAGAACTACACCTGCACACACTAGTCTGTGTTGAGTATGGGGGACAACAGCTGGAAATTAGCCATGTCGGCTAAAGCTGCTCCATTTACTGTTTTTGTGACAGTTCATCGATGGGGACTGTCGACGACACTATAAATAAATAAACTAAACTAAACTATGGCAAATATACCTGGATCTTAGAACAGCAAACTCCTTTGAAATGTTTAAAAGCAAATTAAATCTTTTTAATATGGCTTTTAATTTGTGTTACCTTTCAATTGTCACTAGTATCATTGTCCATGTTTGACTGTATTATTTTTCTGTTTTGCTTTTATTTTACATTTTTAATTTAGTTTTTTAAATTGTTTTATTTGAACATATTATCACTGTACAGTCGATGTTGTATCTTGTTTTGTATTAATTTTAATATTATTTGAATATTGTTGTTATGTTTGCTGTACATCACTTTGGGCTGCTTTGTGCATGAAAGGTGCTATACAAATAAAGTGTATTATTATTATTGTTATAATGTCTTAGCTTGTTATAGTCCGTCCCAGATCGTGTCCCTTCATAGAGTGCATTCTACACAGGGCAGTCATTGGAGTTCCACTAAATGTCAGTGTATATATTTCATTCATAATAAGTACAGTTGTTTGTCTTAATAAAACAAGTGACTATTCTTTCATTAAACTGTCTCCAGTAACCATAAAGAATATACGATATAAATCCAAGAGCTCTTCAGTTCTGTCAACCAACACTACAAGGAACCTAATGAGTTCCCATGAGAACACAAACACCCCAGCCCCCTCCATCCATAGTATTATCTTCATGTCTGATCAAAGAACCAGGTGCTAGTCTTTTCTGTGGTGTCTCAGGGAGGGCTTTGTTTGAGAAATAAGTTCAACATCACGTAAAGAAACCCTCCTTTGCTGCAAAATGATTGTACTGTAAAGCCCTAAGGTCACTTTGCATTAGCATCTGTTGATAACATTCAAAGTTCAAATGTTCTTTCTTTTTCTATACTTGTATCTGAATGACAATGTCAGCATAGGTCATTTGAATCCAGAGGCCTTTTTTTAACACATCATTAAAGAGAAACTTCATCAGTGATCAGTGGACAAGATGAGAGGAGGGCTTGGTCGACAAATGTCCCTCAGTCTTCATGCTTGCTTTCTGTTTTTCCATGTATAATTAGTTTGCTACTACAATTTGAAGAGATGTTTGAAAACTAAAGTGACTTAAAGGTGACCTATTGTGCAAAATCCACTTTTTCATGTCTTTTATGCATAAACATGTGTCCCCTATGTGTAAAGAGATTCTGAAAGTTTCAGGAAAAAAGATTCACTCACTTTTTGTCCTGATCCATGTATATAAAAACCTGTGTTTTTGGCCACTTGATGATGTCATAACGATGTTTTGGCTTGTGTAACCATTAGCCAATCACCAACCAAGGTAACCGCCGCCCCCCTTATCACCTGAATCTCCTCCTGGAGCACCATAGTGTTCTTTTTAACCAGATCTCTCTCAGAGGGGCGTGGGGAGGGGCTCCTTATTTTCATCTAAAGTAACAGACACAGAATCAGCACTTTGTAAACAGGGCTGAAACAGAGGGGATTATGGGATGCTACACTGCATGATCTGTTTGGTATTTCGAGGCCAAACACTTCAGAGACATGTTTTATATATATCTAAGAACTATATTATATTGATGTAAAACAGTATAATAGGGGACCTTTAAAATCCCTCTGACGCACGTATTAAAGATGTGTGGAAAGGAGTGCACGCCTCCCACGCTGCTCCTCTACTTAACAATGATGCTCTCAGGGTGACAGAGGAGATTGATAGCATGTCCATGCTGTAAGGCTAATGATAAACTGCTGATGGTTATATGTTATACAGCAGTGAGCTGATGTAAATAACAAACCACACCAACAGATCCCACTTAGACAAATTGACAAAAAATAGCCTGAAGCCAATGATAGCACCATTAATTGCGTGGGACTTTGTGCCGTATCAAGGTCTGATTCACGAAAGATACTGTGATATAAAGAGAGATATATGTTTGCCGCCAAGTACGATAGTCAATGTGGCAAAGTGTAAATACAAAATAAATAAATGGTGGTGGTTGTGAGGTGAGAGTCTGAGACAGAAGGAGAGATGGACCATTTGTTTATTTTTATTTAATAAAGCAATTTGTCATTTAACTTTTCTCTCTTCTTTTTTCTCTCATGCTTTGTTCAGTTTTTCTTCATGACCACTGTCATTTTATCCTGTCACTAAATAAAATAAATGACTTTGAGCGGAAATGGGATTCAATATGCTAAATATTTTACTGTTTTTACGGGAGGCTGTGGCTCAGTGGATAATGTGCTGGACTTCGAATCAGGGGATAGCAAGTTAAAGTCCCACTGCAGTCAGCATGTCGTTGTGTCCCTGGGCAAGACACTTCATCCCAAATTGCTCCTGTGGGGATTGTCCACAGTGTTAGAGAATATTTTAATCCTGTCTGTGTATTTTGTATGGAATTGGGAATTTATCTGCAGAACTTCTGTTTCTAATTAAAGTGTTGTTCTCAATCTGTGAAATATGATCATGCCATCCTCAGGGTCAACTCAGAGGTCAGATGCCTCTCTGTGGAGAAAGGGGGAGCATCCTGTCCTGGCTAAGGTCTTTGTTCAGTTTGTTGCATCTGTTATTAATTAGCAGAGACAGGGCGCGTAAGATCCGCCTTTGTTTCTATATATTGTATGGATTATGCTGTGAACCTTTAGAGTGCCGTTTGGTGGAAGACTGTAGTGTATGAAACTGAATGTGCGCTCTCCGGCCGAATACTTCAATAAATCTCCGTGTTTGATGAAAGTGCTCCGTCTCCATTTCTTCAACATTGGCTCTGCATTGAATCCCAGAAGATTATTCTTCACAGATTGGCGTCACGACAGAATATCAAATATATCTTCAGAATACTGGTAAGTGTAATTTCAAATCTATTTGAATATTGCCTTACCAGGATCTGTGATTGACGATATCTAAATTACCTGTGAAGCTGAAAGGCTGCACATTTTTTTCTCGGTGTCTCTATTTAAATTTCGGAGAGACCTTAAAATAGAGAATCAGTAAAGTGGATTTCTGCATTAGAGCAATGTTATGGATTTGTATTGAAACAAATCGCCGAATTCTGGAGACTTCAGCGGTCAAAATAAAATAAAGCAGCTGTTTTAAAGCGACCCTGTGCTGCTGCAGAGAAGGAGAACGGGCCTGCATGTGTCCCTCCCCCCCCTGCGGAGCGCAGTAGAGCAGAAAGAAATTCAGTTTAGTGGTATAATATTCTTTTCCTCGCACCATAGTCGTTTTTAGGAACTAAACTAAGATTGTCATATATGGGCGGAATGCGAGAATGTGTCATTAAACGATCATTTTTTTCATTGTTGTAAGAAAAGTATGGGTTGATAAATACGGAGGATAAACTGATGGTTTTATTCTCTGGACAGAGGGAATCCACCACTAAATTAGCATAGTGGTTGTTGATTTGAGGATAAATTCGTTATTGCTCTTCAACAGATCCAGTCTAAGCTAATATGAGTAAGAAGGCACTCATATTGATTATATTTCCCAACCCCCGCTGAAGTTCTCTTTATTCGGATTAAATTAAACTTTCTGTCACACGGAGGTTTGCTGTGGTTTTATGTTTGTTTGTCTAATCTGCAGTGTTTGTTGATTGTACTAACCGTTAAACATGGGTAATTCTCAGTCCACAAAGGAGTCAGTTGGTAAGAGGAAAACTAATGAACGCAATAAAACTTTTTCTAAAAATCCAGTTACAGAGACCCACTATCTTCATATGTTTTCACCCAATATGCCGTCTGGGATTATAGGAAGAAGCTTGGATTGGTCTAAAGTTATGCCGTTTACTTCTTTACTTTGTGAGCACTCACAACAAAATAATCAGAAAGGAAAGATTCAATTTGACTGGCCGTTGACAGGGAGCTTTGACATGGCAGTTTTATGGCAAGCATTTCAAATTGTGAAAAATGATCCGAACCCTTCCTGGGATATAGGATACATGTCGGGTTGTCTCAAAGCTTGGATGTCTATTGCAGAGAAAAGAGGATATGATGAACGAAAGAATGAAAAATCAGTTGGTAAAGAAATAGCCTCCACAGAGCTCAAAGCTTTAATTGAAAGAATTTCCAAATGTGCGGCGACTTGTCATTTGCTCAGTCTAGAGGCTGCGTTCGATGTTAAATCAGAAAACATGTCAAGAATTAGGGAAAGACACGGAGAAGACGCAGGAGCAATAGCTAAATCTGTCATTTTTGATTGGCTGAAAAGACAAGGAAAGTCTCCCAGCCCAGATCAGCTCATTTGCATTTTAACAGACTCAGGGCTGCTGGAAGAGCAACAGGCTGTTTCCCTCTGTACACAACTGATTCCCGCAACAGATCTCTCAAATACTGCTGCAAGAAACTCCGATGATGATCTGTTAATGTCAGCGGCAGCTATCATAAATAAAATAGATTGAGATACCAGCCAGGACATTATAACGGACTAGATGTGACACAACAAGGAGAGAACAGTGCAGAGGAGACGGAGGGGGATTTTTCAGACAGCAGCCAGCCACGGAGCCCCCCTCCTTTCACTCCGCCGCTCCGTCTATACGACTATAAAGCCACGCCGTACGGCAGCAGTTTTCCGAGGGCTGTCCAGCGTAAAAGGATCATGCAAACGCAAACATCTCCAAATAATAATTCTGCCGACACTGTAACCGCCCCGAAAATTCTGATAGGAGAGGTTCCAGTTTATAAACCTTGGACACCCGCGGAGGTCATGGATGTCACTAATCACGCTCCAAATCCCACTAAAAGTCCAGATGAGTATCTGTCATGGTTGACTAATGTCTGCTCAGTTTATAACTGTTTGGTTCATGATGTGAAACAGCTGATAATCCTAACGTACAAGGCAGATTGGTCCACATGCAAAGATGAGTTTAAATTCCCTGCATGCACGCCTGCAGGCGATTGGCCTTTGACACAGACGCGCGATATGTGGATTCAGAATGTCGCTGCTTTGGCTGTTAGAGCATGCGCTAAAACTCACACAGATTTTTCCCAAGTGTTGGCTTGCGTACAGAACCCAACAGAAACTGTCCCAGAATTTATCCAGCGTTTCATGACCGTATGGGATAATAATGCAGGCATTAAAAGGGAAGGAAATGATTTGTTCGCGATTCAGAGTTTAGTGCAGAGCCTAACTCCAGAGGCAGCTCGTGCCTACATGATAGCTACACCTGAATGGCAAATTAAGACCTGGCAAGCCACAATAGCCACAATGCGTGCCTTGCATAGGAGCCAGATATTTTTGCATCCTAGAAATACTCAAATGATGCAACAATTGCCTCAAAATACACAGGCTTATCAGGGCGCAGATAATTTCCAACAGGTTCAGGGACAGAACCGCACACAGCAGTATCAAAATCATGGAAAATCACAGGGTTATCATGATAAGAATAGACAACAGCAGAACAAAAATCCCAAAAAGCCGTGTCACGTTTGTGGGTCCATGGATCACTGGGCTGGACAGTGTGAAAAGAGATGGGGTGCACAACAGAATGCACAATCTTTGCCTGCTCTTCCCCAGGCTCCAAGGCATCCTGCATTAATGCCTACGCAACACTATGATAGACAGGCTCCACATGAGCAAAACAGTCTGCAAAGTGGGTTTAATAGGAGATAGGGCTGCCATAGAGAAGAAATACGGTCAGATTCACAACATTTCCCCATTCAAGCAGCAACAATTCGCCTTTCTAATAACCCGCGTGAAGATCCGATTATGCCCGTTGATTTTAGTGGAACAGCTGTAGATATTTTGATTGACAGCGGCGCCACATTGTCAGCAGTACGCACTAGGGAGAAAGTGTGTGAAGCAACAAATGATTTTGTTACAACAATGGGTGTTTCTGGCGTTCTTATGTCCGAACCCATTTCAGAGAATACTAATGTTTCAATCGATGGGTCAAATGTGCAACATTCTTTCATTATTTCAGATGGAAGTCCGATTAATTTGATGGGCAGAGATTTACTTTGTAAATTACAGGCAACAATACATTGTACTCCGGATGGTTTGTTTTTAACTATTCCTGACAGCAAAGTTTACCAGGCTGTCCAATTCATTCAATCATCTAAGGACAACCTTTATTGTTGGTCATTTCCAGATTTCAATATGATTTCTGTTTTCTCCACAACAGGGATTCAGAAAATTGCTGGTACTTCTCCTGTGTGCGCCTCCTTAATGTCTCTTATGCGGCCTGTGTTGAAATGTCATTGCACAGCTGCTTTTAACCCATCAGAGAATTATGCGCTATCAGTAAGTGGTTTTTGCAACAGCTCAGATCAGTTGGAATGCGAGCAATTTCTGTTTTTGGGACCACAAGGATGTGTGTTGCCCCTTAAGCTCACACCCCCACAGCAGGCCCTTCTAGATAAAAACACCATCCCTCATGTTATACTAGCTGTCACTCCAGGAAGTGATCCCAAGGAGGTGGGGGCAATGGCAGTCCACTGCTATGCTCAGTTGGAAGCAGCAATGGTCTCTGACTCCCACACACACACACCTAATGTAAACAACTTTGGAGGAGACTTTTACATGCTGCGTCTCACTGAAGACATTTCCCTCCCCCAAAGCACGTTCCTTCATTTACAGCCACCCCCACCCACAGAATTTGGCCCCCCTTCGGACTTTGCTGATGTGCCACCCAGTTTGTGGGCAAAACATAAGAATCATGTGGGCTTTGTCAGTTCAGCTCCCCCCCACAGAGTGACTCTTAAAAGCAATGCCAGATTGCCTGCTATCAGACAGTACAATTTACCCCATAGAGCCATTTTGGGAATTGAAGGAGTCATCCAATCACTGCTTGATCAAGGGGTATTAAGATTCACAGAAAGTGCCTGCAACACCCCCATCCTACCCATACCTAAGCACAATCGCCCTAATGAGTGGCGTTTCGTCCAAGATTTGCAAGCTATTAATGCTATTGTCATCCCAACAGCTCCCATAGTGCCTGACACTAATTCAATACTTGCTTCTCTGCCCCCAGACTCTAAGTATTACACAGTCATTGACTTATGTTCAGCATTTTTCTCTATTCCTTTGCATCCAGAAAGCCAGTATCTGTTTGCATTTACTTTTAAAGGTAAACAAATCACATACACGCGCCTCCCACAGGGCTATGTTGAGTCGCCTACTGTGTACGCAGCAGCTGTTAAAAGAGATCTGGACACTCTGATTCTGACAGGAGGAAGCACCCTCCTTCAGTATGCTGATGACCTGTTGATTGCATCACCTAACAGAGACGCCTGTCGCATCGATTCCATTTTGCTCATGAAAAGACTTTCTGAATGCGGACACAGAGCATCCCTGGCCAAGTTGCAATACTGCCAGACTGAGGTCACGTATTTGGGTCACATTCTGAGAGATGGACACCGCCTCCTCTCACCTGCGAGAATCTGCCTGTTGAACAAAGTTCCTCCACCAAGAACTAAAAAGGAAATGCTTTCCTTCTTGGGCATGGCAAACTACTGCAGACATTGGATATATGAGTATGCTGCGATGGATTCCGTCCTGCGTGCTGCCACTCTGCAGGCCGCACCTAACATTGTTCACTGGTCTGAGGACATGCACACAGCTTTTCAAGACTTAAAGCGAGCCCTCACGTCGGCTCCGGCCCTGGGTCTTCCTGACTACCATCAAACTTTTCATCTACACGTCCATGAGAAGTTGGGCTTTGCAACTGGCATCTTGGTACAAAAGCATGGATCCAATTTCCGGCCTGTTGCATACTATTCGTCTCGACTTTCCCCTGTGGTACTTGGTATGCCTTCATGCCTGCGAGCAGTAGCCGCAGTTGCAATTGTTATTAAACAATCCTCTTCTATTGTACTGGCCAGTGACTGTGTAGTACATGTCCCACATGCAGTTTTGCATATTCTGAACACCTCTGCTACTCAGCATATGACAGCAGCTAGGCGATCTGGTTATGAGGCAGTAATTCTTTCAAGCCCACACATCACTCTTAAACGTTCCCCCCCCCTAAACCCAGCTACACTGGTGCCAATTCCAGATTTTGAAATAACACATGACTGCGTCACAACGATTGACATGTCTTCTTCCCCCAGAGCTGATATGTTGCAAACTCCTATCCCTAATTCAGATATGATTCTCTACACAGACGGATCTGCGAGCAGGCCGTCTGACACAGTACACTTAGCAGGCTATGCTGTTGTGAACGACTGGGAGGTTTTGGAAAGCCAGGCCTTGCCAAATGGCACGTCGGCTCAGGCTGCAGAGTTGCATGCTCTGCTGAGGGCGTGTATTTTGGCTAAAGGAAAAGTTGCAACCATTTTCACAGACTCCAGGTATGCATTTGGTGTGTGCCATGATTTTGGTGTCTTGTGGAAGATGCGCGGTTTCTTAACATCGGCTGGTAAGCCTATTCAACATCATGCGTTGGTAGCTCAGTTGTTAGACGCTATCCTGCTCCCTGCACAGCTAGCAGTAGTGAAATGTGCTGCTCACACAAATTCTGATGACCCTATTTCGCGTGGAAATGCGTTAGCCGACACCGCGGCTAAACAAGCAGCAGTTTCATGTTCTTCTATGGTGCTCCAATGCCCCCTGACACAACCCACAGAACCGATTTCTTTGCCTTCCTTTAATGATGTCGCGGTAATGCAAGCCCGCGCTGATGTTAGGGAGAAAGATTTATGGCTAAGACGAGGTTGTACACTTGACGCTGAGTCCAGCTTGTGGCTCCACCCAGATGGCCGGATGGTCTGTCCCCGTTCCTTCCTCCATGTTCTGGCACATGTTGCACATGGCAAATCACATGTAGGAAAAGGAGGGATGAATGGGATTATAAAGTCACAATGGTTTGCCCCAGGCATCACACTAACCACACAGACCCTAGTAGATAGATGCATGATATGCCAGCAAACAAGAAGAAGAAGTGGTCTGGTTCAGCATGAACATCTACCGCCCCCTTCAGGGCCCTTTGTAAATATGCAAATTGACTTTTCGCATATGCCACCATGCCAAGGATTCAAATATCTTTTGGTAATAGTGTGCCAGTTCTCCAAATGGGTAGAGGCCTACCCTACCAGAAAAGAAGACGCTAGAACAGTTGTAAAGTGTCTTCTCAAAGATGTTATCCCTAGATTTGGTGTTCCAGCAGGGATTAACAGTGACAGAGGTCCAGCATTCATTTCTAAGATAACCCAGAGTCTAGCTACAGTGTTAGGGTTTAAATGGCAATTGCATGTTCCCTATCACCCGCAGAGCTCAGGCCAGGTTGAGAGAATGAACTTGACTATAAAAGAGAAACTCACTAAAACAATGTTGACCACAGGACTAAAATGGGTAGACGCGCTGCCGCTAGTTCTGTGCTCCATCAGAAGCGCACCAAATGCAACGACAGGGCTCAGCCCACACGAAGTATTGATGGGAAGAGTAATGTTCACAGGGTCTAGCCCCCCAGCATCACCCCACACACTCACCCTTCTGTGGACAGAGGATTACATGACTAACTATGTAAAATATCTAACTGACATGTTGAGAAAGTTTCACAGGCAGGTGGCTGATAGGCTCCCTCAGCCGGGGGAAGAGCCCACCCACCCTTTTAAGATTGGTGATAATGTACTAATCAAATCTCTTGAAAAAGATTCCCTGTCACACAGGTGGAAAGGTCCGTTCCAGGTGTTGATCGTGACCAGAACCGCCCTAAGAGTCCAAGGCAGAGCAGAGTGGATCCACGCTTCCAGATGTCGTCTCTCCCCTCTACCGGATGCTGGCGTATGAAGGCAGTCATCATCATCGTCATCCTGGGTTTGCTGTACCTGGCCAAGAACGCCCTACTAGATGAAGCTGTGGAAATCTCAACGACAGGTGGCGAGGGCTCTCGCGCCTCTGAGAGAGAAGATAAGGTGCTCTTATCCAAGAGCGCAGACGACTTGACTACTCAGGGTCCAGACCCTGAGGGCAAAACAACACCAACGGGCAAATCAGTGCCTAGCGACAAGGACAGGTTGTATCTAAACACCACACAGACATTCAGTATGGTGCGAGAGAGACAGAGAGAGAGAGAAGGAGGAAGAGTGAAGAGGATCGTCGACATCACTCATGAAATAGAGACTATTTCTTTTAACTGTTCAACTTCAATATGTAACCCATCTAACTGTATTATTGTGTTTGCTGTGTCTTCAATCAAGGGTGATGATTACTTGACATGGGGAATGTATCCGCAAAACCAGTACCAGTGGTTCGGGAGAACAAAGGAGGTGGTAAGAATAGCACTCAACACCATGCCCTCCAACATGCCCTCAGAATTATGGTGTACTACCATGGAACAATTAAGAAAACTGATAATGAATGAGGTACAATGCACATCGAGGAAACCAGATTATAAAGTCCCCAATTCACCTGTCACTAAATGCACATATACTGGACCAGATAGCAAAACAGATTTTCTATCCACTCCACTTCAACAAACAGGAGGTGATGTAGATTCTTCAAAAAAGGCCTTAATCACTCCACTTAAACGAGCTAAAACTAATTCTGCAATAAGTTTAATGATAGACTACGCACATGAACGTAATGTTAGCAACTGTTGGCTGTGCCAAAACATGCCAGAATCCATGCATTCTCCAATGTTTAGCCCAATTCCGTTCACGAAAGCTGATTATGATTTAATAAGCTGGAATGACATTGCATCCAGAATTAGCGATGAAGCTGAGGATTGCTTCACTCCGTCCTACCCCTTAGACTCAGAGCAACATGTACAGTACAAGGGTTTAGTCTCCCTCATTGTTGATACAGTAAATGAAAATTACCTGCCTGACGGCTTCAAACGATTGATGTTTTTAAAACTAATATACGTGAAGAAATATGTTAACTTAGCTTTTGAATACAGATTCCAGTTAGCTCTAGCCCAGACTAATTGTTCAGTTAACCTTACAAATCTAAATTGCACAATGCAATCACACACGCCATCTTTGTTGGTTGAAGCTGTGGTAACAGTTGTGCCCTGGTTTGGGTCCAGAACAGTGGACTCCATTAAAGTTAAAATACATGACTGTACACAACCAATCCCCTTAGGCAAGACCCTAACACGAGATTGCTCAGTTTATGTACCACCAATTACTGTACATGAATGGAAGAATGTGTCTATCTGTTTCCAGAATGAAGCAGGATCTCATACTTCTCCAGATGTGGGACACAGCGACTGCAATGCCATAGTGAGGGTAAAATTAGCCAGAATTCCCCTCCCACAGAGAGTTTACTTAGTTTGTGGAGACCGCGCTTATGGCTGTGTACCCTTTGACATTTTCTATGGCACCTGTTATCTAGCCTATCTAATCCCTTTAATCCGTAAAGTAGAGGCTAGTGAGATTGCAGCGATACTTCCCTCTTTACATCGGAATAGCAGATCAATTACACAAGGACAACAGATAGCGAGCCTATTTTTGCCTTGGTACGGTATTTATGTTACTCAACAGGAGATTGTGGCCCTGTCAGAAGTGGTCGAAAAACATCTAAATGTATCTAACACAGCGATGTTGGCTGAACACAAAGAATTGCAGGAAGTGAGGACAGTAGCACTACAGAATCGAATGGCGTTGGATCTCCTCCTCGCTGCTCAGGGAGGCACATGTAAGGTGATTGGGTCTGAGTGTTGTTCTTTCATCTCTGATGCTACACCTGAAGTTCTGGATATGGCACATGATACTGCTCGGGGAATAAAACAATTGCATGAAACACATGGGTTTACATTTGGAGATTTAAGTGGAACTATTGGATCCTGGGGAGCGGGGTTGGTTAAATTTGTTGTTACTGTTGCAGTGTTTATCTTGGGTGTGCTAATCCTAATTACCTGTTTGATAACTGTAGTTAAATTGGCCATACGCAGGTGCGCCAAAACTGCTCTCCAGGCCCCACAGAGGGTTGTGGGGTATTCAACTGCAGATGAAATAATATTGATGTACAACAAGGAATTGCGAGATCCATGGGTCTCCATCGCAGTTTCTGGCCCATGGGTACCGCCGTTTCAGTGATTAATAAATTGATTACAGTTGACTTTCAGAATAAAGAACAGATGTTTTGATTTTCCCTTTTCAGGTTGTTATACAATAAATATCTGATTCTTCCTTTTCAGATATTGAACAAATGTATTTGAATGAAATATATGTAACTACTAAAAGTGCCTTACTCTTGAATGAAGCGTGTTAAAGTAAACGTAAAATAATGTTAAGATTGAGGACATTGAACTTTACAGATTACAGATTCATCACTGAGAATTTTATCCTGGATCTCTCATGATTCAGTTTTTATACCTCATTTGGATTTCTTATAATCCTAAATTCTAATTGTGCTTAAGTAATTGCCTTGAAGTAAATCTTTGAGATGTAAGCTGACTTTGCATTTGTGTTTGAAGAATGAGATTAACTGAGTATAATGATAAAAGATCTTATTTTTGAAACATATATTTTGCCATTATATTTTGTATTACATGTGTGTTTATTATTGTGCTTTTGACAAATGATATCAGACACGGAGGAGAGATGATTTTTATTATGATTGACTGCGTTCAATCAAGGTAATTGAAATGTTTCAATTCTGCTTACTTTATGATGTGATTAATGTGTGTGATCTCAGACTCTGAAGGCGTTTATTGATTTGAGTATTGACTGAAATATTCTTAGATTAGTGTTAATTGGTTATCAATAAAGTGATAAAAAGGAGGGGCTGTTAGAGAATATTTTAATCCTGTCTGTGTATTTTGTATGGAATTGGGAATTTATCTGCAGAACTTCTGTTTCTAATTAAAGTGTTGTTCTCAATCTGTGAAATATGATCATGCCATCCTCAGGGTCAACTCAGAGGTCAGATGCCTCTCTGTGGAGAAAGGGGGAGCATCCTGTCCTGGCTAAGGTCTTTGTTCAGTTTGTTGCATCTGTTATTAATTAGCAGAGACAGGGCGCGTAAGATCCGCCTTTGTTTCTATATATTGTATGGATTATGCTGTGAACCTTTAGAGTGCCGTTTGGTGGAAGACTGTAGTGTATGAAACTGAATGTGCGCTCTCCGGCCGAATACTTCAATAAATCTCCGTGTTTGATGAAAGTGCTCCGTCTCCATTTCTTCAACATTGGCTCTGCATTGAATCCCAGAAGATTATTCTTCACACACAGTACTGTTAGTCGCTTTGGATAAAAGCGTCTAACAAATTAAATGTAATGTACTGTAGCTGACAGTGTAAGTAGTCTGGATGGAACGCTGAGCGGATTGATACTGTGACATAAAGGAACAAGGGAAAAACATTCAAAATGAGAGACGCTGTGACGAGGAAATATTATGCATCTTTTCTGAAAATGGCTTTGCGATTATCCATGGCCAATTATTTTATGTCAAGTGAAAAATAACTATTCATTGATTCATTGCTTTAGCTCCAGTGGAAAGATGAAATTTCTGATGTGTGATAGAAATCAAAAACAATTCAGGCTCCGTTATACCTCATAACAACTTAAAATTACAATACGACAATTATAAAATAACACTTCCATACAAATGCGTGCTGGTAAGATCACTTAAGTCGGTAATTACAGTAGTTACAAAAACAGTGCCGATATGTCAAATGCAAAATAAAGTGATTATATGATTTGTTTCTTTCTCACATATTTGTATTTGTGTATTCAATCGTCCTATCTGTACATCATCATTAGCTTTATTGTAGAGACTCAAGGTCCATTTTTAAAAGACATACAACACTCTCAGATTACTGGAAATACTGAAACTCTTTAACAAATAAAAATAAAGAGGTGAATAGTGAGAGAGGATTTTAAAACAGACAGACAACTCTAACACATTTCAATCTCATCAAATCTGAAGTCTTCAAAGATAAGACGTTTTCTAGGGAAAATGGATAAATAAAACAAATGTACAATCCCTTTAGCCAGCTCTGACTTAACAGGCAGTGAGAGCACCTCTAGTATTTTACCCAGATCAATAGAAATAAAAAGTCACTTCTGATCCAACACGCTGAATATGTATTACCTTGGAGACATCGCTAGAAAAAATAACCACTTCCCTCTCACTCTGATTGCCTTTTTACGAAAAACAAATGTTGTCTTCATTTTGATTGATGGTCCTTTCGATGATGTTTGCCTGCACTTTATGAAGCAGACAATGAAGTTCTTGTACTGTATGTATAGTAGCTTAACATAAACCAATGGGCAGACTTTACAAGCTAACTTAAGTTACGGCACTGTTTATTCTGTGAGGAAAAATAATATTTGCAGTATTCATAAGGAACAGAACTTTATGTAAGCGATACAATAGTCAGGGTTTTGTCTAAACCGGGTAACAGGGGCGTGCTCCCTCTTACGTTCGGCGTGCGCCCTCATACAAAAAAGGCAGATTTTTCCTGTGACAAATGTTAAAGTGATGCCAGAAAACAATATTTCTGTTTGTCAACATTTTATAATTACGCAGAAAATCTTGTCAAATAGACCGCCAGACGGCATAGACAGCCATGTTTTTATGGAACTCCGACGTTGCGTTGATGCTTACGTCCGCGGCGCCATCTTGTATACGGGCGTCATGTTCTTGTGAGAATTGATATATATAGTATATTAATATTGTCATACTATATTTTTCTAGAAAAACCCCTTACAGTTCCACACACACACACACACACACACTCTTTCTCTCTCTCCTTGTGGGAAGAATGAATCTGTATAGAGTGAGCTGACTGACACAAACAATATCTGAAAATGTGGTTTGGTCAATAAGCGTAGTAATCAAGAACACATCATCGTCATCATCACCATCATCGTCGTCACCATCATCACAATTATAGAGCTGACACAAGTGGTAATCAGAATGCAGATAGTCGAGTAATTTTCTTTTTCTTTATTCTTTCAGAACAAATGACTCTATTTACAAAGATATTGGCTGCATTTTATAGATAATGAAGGAGAAACTTCAGTGAATTACATGTTTTTCCCAAATGAATTCAAGGGAGGCCAAAATCACTATTCAGAAAACACCAGCGCTGGTTTGGGCTGTCTTTGGCAGAACATTTGATAAGGACCACCTGTCACACAGTCGACAACAGAAGAATATTATTCTGAAAGCCTCAGTATAGGAAGTCCATCTGCTTCACTCTTCAATCTCTCTCCCTGATTATACACTCTATGAATGACTCTGGATAAAAGAGTCTTCTGATTGGCTTGCTAAATTGCACTGGTTACAGAGAAGAAAGGGGACAAAAAAGCTGCAAGAGCTACAAAAGCCAAAATCTCAGAGGTGCTCTTTAAAATAATGAATGCTGCATTTCTTCTCTACACACCAGAAGTTTCGTCCAGATTGCAGCATGCTGGAAGGAAACACAAAAACACAGCGAGAGAGAGAAAGAAAGGACTGGATGAGAAAAGATGAGGCGTGTGGCTTTGGAGGTTAATGAATAAAGAAATTACAAAAAATTCACGTGACGCAAACCAGTCCATGTCCCACTGGCGCTCTGATAAGGCTGGATGTGGTGTCTGACGAGAGAGAATCAGCAGCGACATTCAGGCTGCAGGCCAAACAGCTAATAGGCTGTACTCTGCTTATCAGAGTCCCAGCCCAGAGGACACACAGGCACTCTCAAGACACTCAGAGACATGAGTGACAGAGCTGAATTTATCATTTCATATATGTGCGTGTGTGTATGTTTGTGTGTCAACCCAGTGGAGAGCTGTTTTTCCATTTATAGTTACAATCTGTTATATAAACCTCAATTTTGCTTATATTGTTAAGGCCAGCAAATCGATTTTTTTTCATTGGAAATGTGAGTCTAAAGTGGATAAACGAGTCTAACTGCTACAGTTAGAAAAGGCCCTTTGAACACTCAACAGCTCTCTGTATGGAGTGATTGACCGTAACATGCACAGTGATCTAATACAGGAATCATGCTTATTATCTTAAATATAGTCTGCTGTACTTTTCACTTTCAGCAAAATCATTTAAATGTTACGATTTAGACAGACTGACACACACACAGCTGGGTGATATTGTTCTCAACAGTTACGACACTAACATGGTGCTTCGCAGTCATTCAAATACAATCCATTATTCTTCCTGTCACAGTTCCACTAAAGGAGTGAGGCAGTGAGTAAGTGGAAGAGAGAGAAAGAGAATAGATGAAGAGGTGACATGACAGAGAAGGGTAGAAACCACAAGAGGAAAACATGCCTTTAAGAAAACATGCCTTTGAAACAAAAATAGGTAAAAGAAAAGGGAGCACATAATAATAAGGGCCGCAAAGATAGAGGCAACAAAAGACTCCACAATAGTAATGATGCAATGTGAAGAAGCACAACTACAAACTTGTATTCCCTTATAGTTCATGACTAAGATTTGAATGCCTGTACACTTTGAATGCCGTAACAAAAAATTTCCCAAATTGGTATCAACAAAGTACAGATCTATCTATTACATTGCATTTAGCTGACGCTTTTATCCAAAGCGACTTACAATAAGTACATACGACCAGGAAGACACAACCCTGAAGAAAACAGAATCATATAAGTACATCAGGTATCATAGAGCCAAACATTTCAAGTGCTACTCAGCTGGCTATAGATAAGCCAGTCCTATATTAGTATATAAGTGCCTTGTTATTAATTCTATCGCTCGAAGTGGAGTCGAAAGAGATGAGTTTTCAGTCTGCGCCGGAAGATGTGCAGGCTTTCTGCTGTCCTGATGTCAATGGGGAGCTCATTCCACCATTTTGGAGCCAGGATAGCAAACCCACGTGTTTTTGCTGATGGGAACTTGGGTCCCCCTCGCAGCGAGGGTGCAGCGAGTCGTTTGGCTGATGCAGAGCGGAGTGCACATGCTGGGGTGTACAGTTTAACCATGTCCTGAATGTAGGAAGGGCCAGATCCATTCGCAGCATGGTATGCAAGTACTAGTGTCTTGAAGTGGATTCTAGCAGTTACCGGGAGCCAGTGAAGGGAGCGGAGGAGCGGAGTGGTGTGGGAACATTTTGGAAGGTTGAAGACCAGACGAGCCGCTGCATTCTGGATGAGCTGCAGAGGTCGGATGGCACATGCAGGTAGACCAGCCAGGAGGGAGTTGCAGTAGTCTAGGCGTGAGGTGACGAGAGCCTGGACCAGAACCTGGGTGGCTTTCTGGGTCAGCTGGGGACGAATCTTCCTGATGTTGTACAGCGTATATCTGCAGCAACGGGTTGTAGCAGCGATGTTTGCAGTGAAGGACAGGTTGTTATCTAGGGTCACACCCAGATTCCTTGCAGTCTGAGTCGGGGAAACAACAGAGGTGCCGATGTTGATTGTCAGGTCAGAGTGGGACAATCTTTTCCCGGAAGGAAAAGCAGTTCAGTCTTGTCAAGGTTGAGCTTGAGGTGATGAGCAGACATCCACTGAGAGATGTCAGCTAGACAAGCAGAGATGCGTGCGACGACCTGGGTCTCTGAGCGGGGAAAGGACAGAATTAATTGGGTGTCGTCAGCATAGCAGTGGTTTGAAAAACCATGCGGGCTAATGACCGATCCGAGCGAGTTTGTGTACAGGGAGAAGAGGAGGGGACCAAGAACAGAGCCCTGAGGGACCCCTGTAGTTAATTGACAAGGGTCGGACTCTGACCCTCTCCAAGTTACCCTGTAGGTACGGTCTTTGAGGTATGAGGTGAGGAGGGAAAGTGCAGAGCCTGAAACTCCAAGTTCTTGGAGAGTGCGAAGGAGGATCTGATGGTTCACCGTGTCGAATGCAGCTGACAGGTCCAACATGATGACAGAGGAGAGGGATGCTGCTTTGGCAGTGTGCAGTTCCTCAGTGACAGCAAGGAGGGCCGTTTCTGTGGAGTGACCTGCCTTGAAACCAGACTGGTGCGGATCCAGAAGGTTGTTTTGATGGAGATAACAGGAGAGTTGTTTAAAGACAGCGCGTTCAAGTGTTTTAGACAGGAACAGGAGGAGAGAGACAGGCCTGTAGTTTATAACATCAGACGGGTTGAGAGTGGGTTTCTTTAGGAGAGGGTTTACACTTGCCTCCTTGAGACTGTTTGGAAAGTGACCAGAAGTTAGAGAAGTGTTGATGAAATGGGTGAGAAACGGTAGAATATCAGGAGCGATAGTCTGAAGGAGGTTAGAAGGGATAGGGTCCAGAGGACAGGTGGTAGGGCGGGCAGAGGTAATGAGGGTAAGAACCTCACTTGGAGAGAGAGGGGAAAAGGAGGTCAGTGTATGGTTGAAAGGAGGGTCTGGTGACCCAGCGGTCAGTAAAGGTGAGTCAGAAAAAGAAGAGCGAATATCATCAACTTTTTTTCAAAATGGTTAACAAAGTCGCTTGACAGAAGTGAGGAGGGGGGAGGGGCTTTCGGAGGGTCCAAGAGGGTGGAGAAGATGGAAAATAGTTTTTTGGGATTGGAATAGGAAGATTGGATCTTATCTTGAAAGAAAGTGCTTTTTGCTTGAGAGATCGAGGCAGAGAAAGAGGAGAGGAGAGCCTGATAGGTTAGGAGGTCGTCACGGTGTTTGGATTTCCACCATTTCTGCTCTGCTGCCATACATTCATGGCAGGACGGTTCTATTAGCACGCAGTGCGTCATTTAGCCAGGGAGCAGGGGGGGACTGACGAGCCTGCCGAGATGTGAGAGGACAGAGAGAGTCCAGAGAGGATGAGAGAGTAGAGAGGAGAGTTTCTGCAGCAGAGTTTGGAGGCAGGAGTTGAAACGAATCAGAGGAAGGGAGGGCTGAGAGCACCGATGAGGCAAAGGTAGAGGGGGAGAGGGAACGAAGGTTACGGCGGACAGATGCAGGATGAGAAGAGATTAGTTTGTTATGTTTGGAAAGGGGTAGAGAGAATGAAAGGAAGAAGTGATCGGATGTGTGGAGCGGGTTTACAGAGAGGTTAGAAGTAGTGCAGTTCCTTGAGAATATGAGATCAAGGACATTGCCAGCTTTATGAGTTGGTGGGGATGGAGACAATGAGAAAGCAAAGGCAGTTAACAGAGATGTTAGTGTGATGGCATGGAATTAAAAGGTGGAAGGAGTGAAGTTAGGTAGCTTGAAGAGGGAACAGCTCCATTTGGGAGAAAGCAGGAGACCAGTGCCACCTCCTCTGCCAGTGGGTCTGAGTGTATGGGAGAAGGAATATGCTGTGGAGAGAGCTGCTGGGGTGGATGTGTTGGATGAGAAGAGGAAGGCTTGAGGACCCCCTCAAAATTCAACAAAACTCCTGAGGCACACACAGCTACTTCAGTTCTCCCATACATAGGCCTACATATATATTCAAACACTATAACACTATTTATTTAATAGTAGCAATACAATCGTTTAAATGTAGGTATATAGGGGGAAATTGGGAGAAGGTGTCATATTCCGTACAAACTTTAAAGCTCTCTGAGACAAATGTAAATGTGTCATATTGGGCTATATAAATACACTGTGGTTGATTGATTGAGAGCCGCTCCTGAATCTTACGGCAGCTCCTCTGGGGGAATCAGATCAGGTCTGACGGTCGCAGCCAGAATGATCAGGAGATCAAGAGCTGACTCATCAGTTTTAACTTTTTGCTACATTAAAGATTATTTTTTTATAGCCCAAGCAGCGGCCCCACTTATAATATCTCTGTGGCCCCTCCACACTAGCAATGCGCTGTATAGAGCATAAAAAGAAAACATACAGTGTTAGAGTTTGAGAGCTCATTACCTAAATGAGACTCGTCTGAGAGATTATTGACATTAAAACTGCATGAACTGGAACAGAAATCAATGTTTAATGTGCACATCCCCATCACTGGATAATAAATCACCATGACTGGTAATACTTTTACGTTGTTGTTCTCTCGTTTAACAGTTTAATGATTATTTACACGATACCCTGTACGGACAATCATTACTTCTCTTTAAAATATGTATGTGCATATTTACAATGGTCTAATGATGCCCCAGTTGTTTCCATTTGTTTCTTGTGCTTTTCTTTATCTTCCAACCTGTATACCATTCAACTCATTATATATTATGTTATTGGCACTATGGAAAACATAGTCTTAGTCAGAGCATCATGAATAACATATTAAAATAATGGATACTGTCAAGAGTATTTGTCTAAAGAGTCTTTGTCTCGTCTGTATGCCTCCTTTTCTACATACTCTTCCAGCTTCCATTCCATACCCATATGTTAAATATAAAGTAGTGTGTATTCATATCCACAGTGTGAGAAAGAGGTAACACTTTATTCGGCAAGTCTTTCTCTCTCAGAGGGTGGAAGATATTTTTTTATTATTTTTTTCTCACAGTAATCTGCCTGCACAATATGTGAGACTAACAAGCTTGATAACTTTTGCAAAGTGATCATGAAGGTTGAAAAGTTAGAGTGCGGATAATGACACATTCTTTGCACCGTTAATCCTTTTCTGAAGCGATGCTTTGCCACAGTACATTCATGGCAAATGTTAAGCTTCCGTTAATCAAGTGCATCAAAGATAGGAACTTTATAGTAGTATAGTAGCTTTAACACATTTCTTAACACAGTCTTTGGTATGCTGCACTGCAGGATGACTGAACCAATCAAAATGATAGCGCTGATATTAAAATTAACAGAGTACATGAAAAAGGGCGAGGGGAATAGGAGAGCTACAAGTTAGCCAAACTTCAGCCTTAATATCAAGAGGAGCCGTGTCTCCGCCTGCTAATTTACTGCTGTGTGACTCCAGAGTGAAAAATGAAAGAAAAATTAGGAGACATCAATAAACAGACAACCGCAACTTCCACACTGGGGAACAAACTTTGAGTGTGTGAGATGCTCACTTTTTCCTGCTCATGTGTGGTGTTAACATCCAACACATTCAATACATGTTGGACGCGAGATAAATTGAGCACAGACGTTTACCACTGATTGTGATTTTTCATTGTAAATTTCACCCGTGATAACATTTCAGCTCAGATGGAAGTTTTGATTTTGAGGCAGGAGCATTATCGAGCAAGCCAATAAAACAACACAGAGAGTACGCTGACAAAAATGTCCTGACCTCACCTGTAACCTTGGGTAACATGACAAGGTGATGGATTTGATGTAAATCCATGAGGGTGAAGTGAAACATATCCCAATGAGGTGGGCTGACAGCTCGGATAGTTACAAATACGCAGGCAAGCAAACTGGAATTACAGGTCAAACAACAAGGTGACATGTTAGATACTGATTGGCCTTGAGGGACCTGAATCCTTCCATATGGGATGACATGTTGACTGAGGCAGTTCTGCTGTGTGTCCTTGGAGAGGAGAGGAGTCCAATAGGAGATGCATTTTGATCAAATATTTAATCAGTGGCTCATTTGAAAGGGTTGTGATGAAAGATACAGAACTCCAATCAAAACCCTTGAGTTCTTTCTTGGGCTCCCACTGATGAAAAGATTCACAAGTCAGGCACAACCAGGGATGACTGGACATGATGTGTGTGTGTGTGTGTGTGTGTGTGTGTGTGTGTGTGTGTGTGTGTGTGTGTGTGTGTGTGTGTGTTTCTGCTTTCTTGCTGATGTTTTGAAACTAAAATCTAACCAGCCTCTTCACTGTTGATTTAAGCAACCTCAGCCACAAACAAAACAAATCATGCTGAACACAGGCACGTACATGCGCACACTCAGGACACCAGCCTGGTGTGTTGCTTCCCACACCAAAGGGAGCTAGGGCAATTTACCTGTGACACAAAGACAGTTTGCAGAGTCAGCAGCGAACACACAAGCACATTTATTCCAGCCTGAGTTCTCTGATATACTTACAGAGGTGAAGGGTAAAAGGATAAGAGATAGTGAGTTTATAGAGACCTCCAGGTAAGGTTATCAAGGAGGACAGGGAGGGGAAATACAAGTTTGAAATGATCAAAATAATCCCAATGGGAGATGGAATTGAAAAATGTATTTGGATGAGTACTTTTGAATATAACTTTCTCAAACTCGCTGCTAAATAATGTCAGAATATCAAACCATACAGAGCACAATACGTTATTAATGTAACATGTTAATACTGTGCATAGAGTAAAGTAGATGCAACATACATGTATATAGAGACACTTTTGTTGTGTTTATTCATGGTGATACTCTATTAGAGAGTACGACACACACAACCATTTCAGACGGTGATTTTGACTTGATGATTAGGATATACAGTGGGGCAAAAAAGTTGTGCAAGTTCTCCCACTTAAAAAGATGAGAGAGGCCTGTAATTGTCATCCTAGGTATACCTCAACTATGAGAGACAACATGAGAAAAAAAAAATCCAGAAAATCACATTTTTTTTGCACATTATGGTGGAAAATAAGTATTTGGTCAATAACAAAAGTTCATCTCAATATTTTGTTATATACCCTTTGTTGGCAATGACAGAGGTCAAATGTTTTCTGTAAGTCTTCACAAGGTTTTCACACACTGTTGCTGGTATTTTGGCCCATTCCTCCATGCAGATCTCCTCTAGAGCAGTGATGTTTTGGGGCTGTCGCTGGGCAACACGGACTTTCAACTCCCTCCGAAGATTTTCTATGGGGTTGAGATCTGGAGACTGGCTAGGCCACTCCAGGACCTTGAAATGCTTCTTACGAAGCCACTCCTTAGTTGCCCGGGCGGTGTGTTTGGGATCATTGTCATGCTGAAAGACCCAGCCACGTTTCATCTTCAATGCCCTTCCTGATGGAAGGAGGTTGTCACTCAAAATCTCACGATACATGGCCCCATTCATTCTTTCCTTTACACGGATCAGTCGTCCTGGTCCCTTTGCAGAAAAACAGCCCCAAAGCATGATGTTTCCACCCCCATGTTTCACAGTAGGTATGGTGTTCTTTGGATGCAACTCAGCATTCTTTCTCCTCCAAACACGTCTAGTTGAGTTTTTACCAAACAGTTCTATTTTGGTTTCATCTGACCATATGACATTCTCCCAATCCTCTTCTGGATCGTCTAAATGCTCTCTAGCAAACTTCAGACGGGCCTGGACATGTACTGGCTTAAGCAGGGGGACACGTCTGGCACTGCAGGATTTGAGTCCCTGGCGGCGTAGTGAGTTACTGATGGTAGCCTTTGTTACTTTGGTCCCAGCTCTCTGCAGGTCATTGACTAGGTCCCCCTGTGTGGTTCTGGGATTTTTGCTCACCATCATTTTGATCATTTTGACTCCATGGGGTGAGATCTTGCGTGGAGCCCCAGATCGAGGGAGATTATCAGTGGTCTTGTTTGTCTTCCATTTTCTAATAATTGCTCCCACAGTTGATTTCTTCACACCAAGCTGCTTACCTATTGCAGATGCAGTCTTCCCAGCCTGGTGCAGGTCTACAATTTTGTTTCTGGTGTCCTTTGACAGCTCTTTGGTCTTGGCCATAGTGGAGTTTGGAATGTGACTGTTTGAGGTTGTGGACAGGTGTCTTTTATACTGATAACGAGTTCAAACAGGTGCCATTAATACAGTTAACAAGTGGAGGACAGAGGAGGCTCTTAAAGAAGAAGTTACAGGTCTGTGAGAGCCAGAAATCTTGTTTGTTTGTAGGTGACCAAATACTTATTTTACTGAGGAATTTACCAATTAATTCATTAAAAATCCTACAATGTGATTTCCTGGATTCTTTCCCCCCATTCTGTCTCTCATAGTTGAAGTGTACCTAGGATGAAAAGTACAGGCCTCTCTCATCTTTTTAAGTGGGAGAACTTGCACGATTGGTGGCTGACTAAATACTTTTTTGCCCCACTGTAAAACAAACTAATCCTTAACTTGCAAAAAACTAATTATAATAAATATGTCACATAATTACATTTTTCTTAAAATGTGATAACATTATAAGATAAGGGTTAAGTACAAATAAATGGTTACTCAAAGGTGATCTTCATTACAGCCCGTCACATTTAAACTTTCAAAACATTAAAACAATTTAAACTCTCCAGATAAGCAGCATAGTTGTTGCAGATTCCACTTTCAGTAACAACACTGCAGCAGGAAGTAAAATAGCTCAGGAGAAATAAGAAGGACTTCGGACACATTGATTGGATTTGATATATCTTTCGGTCAATCTCATCTCTCTGTCTAACTCACTTTTCTCTACCCTCAACCTTTCGGTCCCCCGCCTTCTTTCTCTTATCCTCCTCCTCAAGTCAGACACTGAGGAGCAACAGAAAACAACTGAGATGTCCTCTGAAATATTAAAAATTACATGCAGCCCCTCTCTCACCCCACTTACACACACTGACACACACACTGACAACACCACTGGAAACTTGGATGCCTACCCCTGGGAGGTAAAAACAGATAATGATCAATTCAATCTGACATGTTTCTGGAGTATTCACATCAGGGAGAGACAGAGAAAGGCAGGTGGTAAAGGTAATAACAACAGGGGAAAGGAAAAGAAAAACACTGTAGGATATGAGCAGTTAAATTAAGATTCAAAAGAAAAAGAGTGAAGTAAAGAGGAAAGGAACACTAAAGATAAACATCGCACAGCTTGATGTTATTGACATATTACAAGGTTAAATGTACTTTTGGTTACGTTATAAATACCCACTTTTATATTCTACTATTGTAAATCACTACTCTTATAGATCATATAATAACTTGTATAATAATTCAATAGGCTTTGGCCTTATTATTACTCAATTTAGAAGAGAGATGAACAGTTGCATAGTGAGGAGTATAATATGAGAACATTGGCATAATGGTGTTAACCGTTGATGGAAATACTCAAGCAGGTGAAAATAGGTTTAATTAAGTCATTTGAAAAAAAATTCAAATAGTAAATATTCAGCAAATATTTTTTTATACATCTAGAAAAACTAAAATAATTACTGTTAAAAAAACAGGTGGATAAACACTGACTTAATATGCGAGCAGCAGGAACTCAGTCAAAAGTAAAAAACAAGAACAAATGTTTTCTTCATTGTACATACAGTATCCTTAAAAAGATCTGCTTAGAAATTAAGTATTTTCTTTTCGGAAGACTTTTGTACACTCAGTAGACATTGTGGCTACTCACTTCACAACCATTTCGTCTCTTGGACACGAGCAAACAATGGAAGAACAGCAAGTATGCAGCCTCCTCTGAATAAACAGTATTAGAGAAAACAGAAAAGAAATAGACAATAAGTTATTATAGGCTTAGGTTGTGAAGCTGCATTTATAAACCGAGGGAATGCAGATGTGTTAGTGTTCACACTTTCCAACCACTATCTGAAAATACATGACTGCAAATAGCTGAGGTGAGTGGCGACAACATTTACATTCTGTATGTACGGTCATTGGTCTTGTAAATAATGCATGCTGCATACTTGTCTGTGCTGCTATGGTTCATCTCCCATCATAACGCTCAGCATTGGATCACTGGCTATAAAACATAAATCAGAACAAGAGAAAGATGACGGCGGCATATGGAGAGAAACATGGGGAACAGAGGGAAGCCAACAGGGAAAACACACAAGCACACACTAACACACACAGCTATTCCATTGACCTTTTAGCATGCACACACAGCTACCTTTGCTAAAAGTGCTATGCTAAATTAAAAACCCATATGCGCAAGTGTGCAACCACACATACACAACAGAATGTGAGAAGAAATGTCACAACTTATTTAGAAACAAATCAATCCACACAGTCGCTGCAGAGTTTTCTTTGTGTCTGCTTTTGGATATGTACAGCACTCTGAATGGATATTTGATAACACTACTGGACTGAATCAGTCCTATCAACATGACAGCAGTGATCCAATAAAGTACAGTCAGAGATGATATAACTGGCTGCCGGTTATTATTAGCATAATGCATTTTCCTCTATAATAACAAACAGCAGTCACCATGAAGATGAAATACAGGAAAGCAGTCAGGACAGCTAGGACATTGTCAATACTGCTGTACTGCATACAGGGTTATGATGATAGATGATTCCTGCTTTCAAGCTCTATTATCCTTTTGTTTAATATTTCTTACAATTCAGAAAAGAACAGAGAATGTGACCAAATGGGTTTTTCTCATGGGGTAAGTTACCGTTGTTATTAATTATTTGTTAAAAGTAGGACAAGACATTTTAGTCTTTTTTGTAAGCAACTCACAAGTTCTAGCCTGCAAAGCTAAGGGCTAGAATAACATTGTGTACAATTAAGCTACTGTGTCCTTTACAAAAAATGTCTAAAGACAGCAATTATTAAATTACGAAAATAAATGATTTTAAATTATATTTTACAGTTCTGACTCGGGCAAAATGTGGCAGTATCCAAGACAGGTATTCAAATAAACTGGTAAAGGCAAGCGAGGAAATCGTCTGCTTGAACTCCTTGGACCAAATCTTAATTTCTCATGATGAAAAAGTCATAGAAATGTAAATTAATCTTAACTTAGTCTTTGATCTTAACGTAATGAGACTTATATGTGGCTCTTAACTGGAAATGTTTCAAATGTGTGTTAAAATCTTGTCTTATTGATCAAAATAAAGTCCCAAGGAGTGACACAGAGAGTGAAATGTTGAGAAATTGAGCAACGATTTTGAGTTTGGCCCTCTATGACCCCAACCCCCTGTCTCAACAAAAGAAATGCACGCTGGATGTAGGGTTGCAAAGGGGCGGAACATTTCCGGAACATTTCCGGTAAGATCCGGTACATTTCCATTTAAAGCTGGTGAATTTTGGAAATATTCCATATTGGAAACTAAATTCCCGTTTATTTCCATGGAAAGTTTCCATCTTTGAAAATTCCCGGAATTGTGCAACCCTAGCTGCATGTAAAAACAGGTGGAGAGCCGCCCCGCTGTATACAGTATGACCATAAATGCAACACTTCATCAGCAATAAATGGAGCATGAAACGAGAGTGAAGAGCCAGGAGATTGAGCACTAAAGATAGTACAAAGAAAGAGAGGGAAGGGGGCAGGAGATGAAGAAGAGTACGAAGGAAAGAATGAATAAGAGTGAATGACAGATGTGACACCTACCTTTGACTAATTACACTTCCCTATAGGCTAAATGCGTCACTTAATGGTTGACATTGAAAAACGTTTCTCATCTGATTGGTTGGCTGCACACCCCAGGGGAGGAGCTATGTCATGAACAGGGAGGCACCTTCACTAAGCATGTCATTATATAACCATGCAACAACAACGTAAACATCTGATGTTGACAAAAGCAACCCCTATTGAATCAGGTCATCATACTGTATGGCTGCTGTGAGTAATAGTGTTGATTATCGTCTTTCCATGTGGTCTCTGTTATATTATTACAGACAACACCTTAACTATTCACAGGTCAGTGTGCATCTCCTTATGTTTCCTCTCCTTGTTTACCTTCTATGACTGCTAAACCTCCCAGTGATGAGTATGTGAGAAAGAATATCCCTGCTGCAAGTCTTTCCATGTTTTCTTTCAGGATAAATTGATCAATTGATTAATATTTTACACCCTGGCAGCAAAAATAATTAAAGCAGTGTTCAGTTATTATGCTCCAAATATCTGGAACAAACTCCCAGAAACCTGCAGGTCCGCTGCAACTCTGACTACTTTTAAATCCAGACTAAAGACTTTTCTTTTTGCCGCTGCTTTTAATTGAACTATTATATCTTAAACTGCACTGTAACTTTTATCCATGTATTTTCTTTTTTCTTTTTTTTCTTTATTCTTTTAATGTTTATTTTATTATCTTATCTTTTTAATGACTGATTTTATATGCCATTGTTTTAATGTCTTTCGTTTTTTGTAAAGCACTTTGAATTGCCTTGTGTTGAAAGGTGCTATATAAATAAAGTTGCCTTGCCTTGCCTTGCCTAAAGACAATCCCTCATCACTCCTTTGAATAGATTAGTGGGTTTAATAAATGATGGCTTGGTGCTTTTAAATGAAATAGACTAAAAACGAAATGGCTATCTTTGTTGTACATCTTCTTAGAGATGGTAATTAATTCACTCCTTTATATGTGTCACAGTTTTTTTCTATACATGTAACCCTGGGATTCATATATAAATAAATACATGCTGTTCAGTCCTTAAGCCTCGAGTGTGAAACCACTTGAGAAAAAGGTTACCTTTTACAATATGTCAGAATATGCTTTTGGGTATAATCACTGAAAATGCAGGACTGGGTGTAAAAATATGGAACATCGACACAGGACTAAATAAGCACACACACACACACACACACACACACACACACACACACACACACACACACACACACACACACACACACACACACACACACACACACACACACACACACCACACACACACACACACACACACACACACACAGAAAGAAGTTATAGCAAGTGGCAGCCCCAGAGAGACTGTCAAAGCTTGCCAAAGGAATGAGTGCTGATAAAAGACGACAATATCTAATCCTCGTCGAGGGACTCAGCTGAGACAGGCTCGCTGTCTCTTGCATACAGAGAGCAGACAGAGCTTCAGAGTCAGTGGGTGCCACACAGGCAGGCAGCTAGGCATGTGATGTGTAGAGAGAGAACAGTATTACACACAGATAGAAATGTAGATGCAGAAATACTCCTCACGAGTACGCCACCTGCTTTCCTTGACAGCATTTAGGCAGTAAACAGCAGAACTCCTTGTCAGCACTTCAGAGGAAAAGGAGAGAGACTGGGAGAGGAGGAAGGAGAGAAGGGGGACTGGCGAGAAGTAAAAAGCTATTGAGGATAAAAACCAACGATGAGCTTAGAGACAGACAACAACTTTTCCACCTCTTTAGGATCAGAGTGGGGGTGTTTGATTGGCAACAGCAGGCTTTATGCCCCTGTTTCCATACAGAGATCCAGACAATAGATGCTGAGAGGTGGAGAGGCACAAAGATGGGGAAGAGATGACAACCATATCCAAAGCTCAACAGGGATTTACCATATTTTCTGGTAAATCTCAGACACACAACATGTCTATCAAAGTGTCCTCTTTCTCTCCATCCCTCTGGTTGTCTCTGTTTTTGTGGCAGCGGGCCCAACAAAGTAGCCCAGATGTCCCTCTGCTCTGCCCATCATCCAGCTCGAGTCCTGGGGCACTTCCAGGCCGGATGGGATATACAGATTAATCTCTTCATCATGTGTGGGGTCAAACACAGGGTATCCTAGTTAGATTTGACCAACTAGCTTCATATGGCAGCATCCAACTCAACTGGTTCCTTTTAACTCATTGTAAATGGTGCACTAGTTTTACTCTGTGTTCCTTCCTTATGAAATTATTTCAGCTGCTTGCATCTGCAGTCTCATTCTTTAGTTCACTCACTAAATGTAATGTCCATAGGATGAACTGGATTTCAAGTAGTCACTCATCCTTTCTCACTATGTGGTACAATGGCTGCATCACTGTGGATGTCAGAGCAATCCGCCTGTCCACCTGTCCTCCTCTGACCCTGACTTGTGACCTCACAGCTCAGCAGAAGAGGACCCTGCCCTCAGACTTAGAGGTGCTGACCGGCATCTTTATACTTGACTGCGAACAACCTTTGAACACACATGAGGTCACCGTGTGATTAAACCAGCAGAATTGCATCATCATCACAAACCTGCTAATGGTGCACTTCTCAACTGTGCCTAGAGATCTACATTTAGTTGTTCCATTTAAGAAATCCAACTACTTCAGTCAGGCACCTATCCTGTGCTGCCCCAATGTATTTATTTTTGACAATCAAAGAAGTGCTGGACAATAAACGATAATGGTTATCGTCTCAAAATACTTTGAATCAATACAAATAAGAAATGTTCCATATAATGAAACCACTCATACAGTGGGAGCAGGCGCTAATCCAACATAAGTGCAATAGGTAAAATACTGGTAATTGTGCAACAACTACATCAGAGAAACAGTGTGTTAAAGATGTGTGCTAAGACGGGCAACACTATGATGACACAAACTTGTGTCATTTAGGCACAAACTTGTGTCATCATATGAACAATATCGCCCTCAAAACAAGCAGAAATGATGAACATTTGTTGTAACTGGACCTTCCACAAGCACCCGACTAATAGGGTGACCAAGTAGCAACATCACAAATTGAGTTTCATATTGCAAAACACGAAAATAAGGGATTCAAGAAGTTTATCAGAGTCATTGATCCCAGAGAAGAGCTGCCCTGCTGGAAACATTTTCACTGACTGCACTTCCTCTGCTGTATAACAAGTGCAGGGAGATGGTGGAGCAGCTGCAAACTGTCTCATCCTTCCACAACGTGTGATGTGTGGACTAGTTGCACATCTGAGCTATATATGAGTCTCACCTCTTACTTTGTAGACAAAGACTAGGCATCTGCAAAGAAAACACCCCCAAGCGGCGTACTTTCCTCAAGAACATAAAGGCGAAGTGATTGCCTGAGGACTGAATGAAGCACTCGCCTCCTGGACTGAGTGAAGAGAGAACAGACACACGTTTGTGTTACAACTGAGCGCAGGTCAAACATAGTGAAGGCCACTTCACTCAACAAAAGGCTCCAGTGTTTTGGACATTGACCAAGCACAGCTAATATAGAAAATAATTTACAAAGAATGAAATCAATGACTTTCTGTAATTGTTATAGATCTTTGTGATACAAAATTATAAGCATAACAAGGCTATATATGAAAATTCAATATTTGTAATACTGAAATATGTCTGTTATTTTACATAATAATATTTAGTAAGATATTCTCTTTCATATTTTGTCTTTGAACAAAAATATTTGTATTTAATATCTCTAATTGCTCTCCTTTTTTTGTATTAGAGTGTGGAAAGATAAGAAGTAAAAAAAGTTGCCTTTTTGTTCTCTTTAAAAAGGAAGAGACCTGGGGCCTCATTTATAAACGATGCGTACGCTCAAAAGATGGCGTACGCCAGTTTCTAAGCAATGTGTTACGTCCCAACTAGGGGAAGAGGAATGCAACACACACCAGTATGTAATTGGTAAACATTATAAGTAGTTTTATTACAGAACAGGGTGTAACAAAATGGAAGGCGTGCAGCCTGAACAAACAAAAGGGCCAAAAGGGCACAGGTTGATAACCAAACAAAAGGAGGACTCTAAAAAGGGAGTCTAATGGCATACAGGGAAAATAAATACTAATATAAAGAACGAAACAAAACCTCACTTTAAAAGTGGTACAACTAACCAAAGAATCTATACAAAACACAGCTAAACCAAAGGGAACAATCACAGAATCCAAAACTACTCTAACCACTAACTAATCACACAAGTTTAACCACACTTCAACATAATTCACTAAGGAGCAAGTAGCGAGAGGCGTCTGTTCACTCAACAGAGCCTCCTGAGTGATCGTTGTCCTCAAGCTTTGTAGTAATCTCCAGCAGGTGTGCGCCGGCTGTGCGCTGCCATTGGAGTGCGTCGGGCCCGGCGTGCTCCAATCGCAATCTTCAGGGGCGGACCAGGAGATGGCAGCCAATGACGAGAGGGCAACCGCACAGCTCATTTACATAGAACACACACAGCTGAAAACACTCAGACGACCAGAAAGGCAGCAGCCGTAACGCAATGTTTGCGATTTAAAAAAAACAAACTTCCATGCAAACTCTGACCCATGCGTACGCACTAAGCACAACAACGGGAGAGACGAGAAACTGCGACACCGTTGGCAGAAGGAACAATGGAGAGAAATATGTGAAATTAATACCATAAATAATATGTTACCTCTCATTTATCCAGTGGCGACTGATCATTAGGGGCAGCACAGCCCCACCTAGTGTCAGCAGAAAGTATTAAAACTAATGATTACAAAAAAATAAAAAAATAAAAATATATTAAATATATTTTAAGATCATGTTTAATCATCTGATTCGTCTGTACATTGCTGTTTTAGTCTGTGTTCTTCTAATTAGTGTCTACAGTGTGTGCCTATTGAGCTGTTTAGAGCCATGTGGGACAAAACCCGATCCTGCCCCTCCCTCTTACTGTCTAAGGCCCAATCCCAAACCACTCCCTCGACCATACCCCTCCGTGATGGAGTGAACTCCGTCTGTAGCGACACTCGCAGCTCAACGAGGTTCCCTCCTGTCAGATGGAGGGAGTAAATACAGCAGCAAGCTTTGGGACGGCCTCCCCTCTCTCCGGCAGAAACAGGAAATGCCGTAACTGTATGTAACAACGGTTTCAAATCAGCATCTCTTAAAAAAAAAGTGTAAATGAATAACTCAAATAAAACTCCAAACATCTTTCATTGTGTTTCAAAGCTCTTTTAGTTTTAAACCTGATGTTTATAAGCTTCTTAGTTTTTGCAACGGTCTGTAAATATACACAACTTTATAATAAAATGCACAATTTTACCTTTTTCTAGACTAAACACAGGTATGATCCTAAGTTAAAAACATACGAGGTTATCATGAGGTTGTTAACGTCGCAATTTCAGTGGATGTTTGCTGGAACTACTTGTAAACAGCGTGTTTCCTGACGGACACACACAGCGTGACTCCGGTCAGGTAGAGACCGGTCTCAAGTCAGCACCGCTGCAGACTCGCTGTTTGAGGGCTTGAGAGCCCACTCCCCCTCCACACTCGTTGCTTTGGAACAGCCCTCAATATGGCGGACCCTCCGCGTGAACGCGCAAACGGAGGGGTAGGGTGTAGGGGTAGGGTGTAGGGGGCGGTTTGGGAATGCTCAGAATATTTTCCTATTTAATGTGTGTGGCAAAAAAAATAATGACCATAGGGGCATAGTGCTGCCATCCCCACCATACGTCATCTCACATAATTCAGAGCTGATTGGCTGTAAGTACGTGTGCCGCGAAAAGTGTGGTGTGTGAAGAGGAGACGAGAGAGCTGCAGTGAGGCGTCCTAAAACCCGGAAGTAAGCTGCACATGGCTTCCCTCGACAAAAAAGCAATGAGATTTCTCCATAGGATTTTAGAAAATAGCTCGAAATAAGGTCTGTGGGAAACAAACCTGTTAGATAAATGCAGGTTTTGTTCAGCCGGATAATATCCACATGTCTACCCTACTTTTATAATTTTCGAATCATAAATCTATTGATTAGATTAGATTTATGATAGAATTTTGAAACTACATGAACATAAGGGCGACTTTTACAAAAAAGTAATAGAGATTTTTGTCCAGAAGGATAGGCAAATGGACTTCATCTTCAAGTCAAGGTAAGACTGCAATGTTATTGAAAATGGGATCTTACTAAGAGAGAACAATTCAATATTTAAATGATAAAATTACATTTTTTGGGTATCCTTTTGTTGAACTGTCTGTTTAAAATTAATTGAAGCATCAGACAAAAAAAGCTTTTGAAAATAATATTATATTTTGATTTAGGTCAAAATATAATATTTGTAAACCTGAAGAGTCAGTGCCAGTGCCTCACCAGCCATGAACCTCACTGCAGAAGCTTAATATAGACATCTAAGTTTTTTGTGCCCCACCACTTTTGTACATATAAAAACGCCACTGCATTTATCATATATGAAGAATTCATTTGCAAACATTGATTAAAGCCAAAACAAACGCTTTGTGAGAGACTCCTCAATGCACACAAAAACCTAACTTGGAGGAATAAATATATATACAGATATGTTATTTCAACCCAGTCTCATGGCATTTCGTGTTCACCAACACGATTTTTAATATATTGATTCGTGTTCACCAACACGATTTTTAATCTATTGATTCGTGTTCAACAACACGATTTTTAATCTATTGATTCGTGATCACCAACACGATTTTCCCCTTTTTTTCGTGTTGCACAGCACGATTTTAAAAGCAATGTATTTCTACTGTTAATGACGCTCATGGAAGCACGACATTCGTTTGTGTCGGCTGCCCTTAAAGGCAATGTGAGCGTCCATTCTCATTGGATAACTGAGAATTGTACACCCGGAAGTAAGTATTCCCCTTACTGTCGATTGATTTTACAGTGATATCTGCACTACTCATCGACTAAAAAACACCAGATTATCCTTCTTAATTACACAACATTGATTGGTTTAAATTGTGTGCAATACTTTTGTATTTTTCCCCTTCGATTCGGAGACACAAATATTTGTTCGGAGTAAAGGATAGCAGAAGACACTACACTACCCAGAATCCCCAGCTATTGTTTGGACTACACCATGTGCTTTGTTTGACAAACCCCGTGATAGTCCTCAAGCTCTGTGATTGGAGAGTGTGCTCCGAGGGTTACGCTGAGCCTCGAACAGCACTTGAAATGGGATGGAACCACGGCAGACTGTCCAAAACTGGATTTGAACGGGTCCACCGCGTCCCCCCCTCCCCCACCCCATCCCCAGAACTACACATGCTGGCTATTCTGTTTCGCAACATGTTCTCTATCTATGGCACGTCTCTACTGGGAGTTTTAAAAGACGTTTTCGTATTTCCCATAATAAGAAGTTGCCAGTATTAAACTGTGGACATCCCTGGAGGTTTAGGGGATAGGAAACACTCAAATTTAAAACATATAATTAATAAATGGGTGAAAATTGCTTGTGCCCATAATGGGCAGCATTAATATACCCACATGACAGCTAAGGTAAGAAGAGCTTTATTTAACAGCTGGACTTATGTTTGTGACCCCTGTTGTTAATTGATAACATTACATTAATTGATAAGCCTGAAACATGCACTTGTCAAGGTTCAGAGGCAAATTTTGCAAATATGGCAGTAGTCATCGATCAGCTTAAGATAAGATATACTTTATTGATCCCAAGTTGGAACATTTGCATTACATCAGCATGTGTAACAGTTGTACTGTAAATATGCAGTGGTGTTTATTTGTAAATCATTTAGTATAATCACACAAATGTTGTGTTTTATATTTAACAATTCTGTGTTCTTTATTTATTGATTGTTCAATACCTGACAAGGCCGGAGATTAAATATCTACATACATCTTATAAGAGTATAATACATTATGTATAATATCAGTTAAAATAAGTGCTTCAACATAATTAACATTGCTGGAGGTTTGCACAAATATTGATAGATGTCTTGTAATGCACTAGCGAGGAACCTGCGACCCAAGTTTTTCATTCAATGCATAACTACACCATAGTTGTGTAGGCCTATGATATGTCAATAGACCTTAGAAAATCTTGAAATCTTGAAAGGGATGTGCAAAATAGTCATTATATACAGTCTTTAATTAACTATTAGTAGAGAATAACGAGTAATGAACATAATTTATAGGGATCCTATTAATATCTAATAATAAAAATAATGAAATTCAATAACATGCTTTAACCACTAGGTGTCCCTTTATATCAGCTGTGCACCTTTATGGTGTAAATACAGCCTATCTACCAATTGGATCAAATATAAAAGTCAGCCGAATTAGTGTTGATACTGCAAGGAGACGTATTGTGGGAAAAGAAATGTAAGATGTTGTTTAATGGCTGATATATTTATGATCCACGTCACGTTTTCAGTTCCTCATGTTTGTATAGTCTTCTCATCAGGGCTCTATAAATACAGAACTACGGCAGATATGTAATATTTAATGCAGCCGAACCGTGTATTACAATGCCGTTATGTGATGACTTTCAAAGAGAAAAGCAAGCACACTCGGAATAAAGTATTATTTTATTTTTTTTAAATGTTTTCGGTCTGTTTCCGGTATTTGTTAATGACGATGTGCTGTGAGATGTGAGACTGGAATTGCACAGGGGAAAATAACGTAGGCTATCTTTAGATGCGGATTTTGTTAAACTAATATGTTTGCGCTGTGGACCAACACTATACATTGACGGGGAAGGGGGTAGCAATAAAGATAACACCATTAAACAGTTACACAACATAACAGAAATAATATCGATAGCAGCGTCCCTAGCAACCACCTTGGTAACAATGAAAACGTAATTTCCTGAAGTAATCTTCATAATAACTAGCAAACTAAAGATCATGTACATCCACTGCACACATAATCTGAAATAACAACTCATATTTCTCGCATCAAATTACATCAAAACGCATTTTAATGGCCAAACTAACTTTAAAATAGGCATTTTACACCGAGAATAAAACGAAGTTCGGCCATGTTTTTTTTTTCTGCAGGGAGAAATTTGAAGATCACTTGACATAGACGCCAGCCATTGAAATGTATGGTGAAAAAAAACGGGGTTTGTCAAACAGAGCACATGGTGTAGTCCAAACGATAGCTGGGGATTCTGGGTAGTGTAGTGTCTTCTGCCATCCTTTACTCCGAAAAAATATTTGTTTCTCCGAATCGAAGGGGAAAAATACAAAAGCATTGCACACAATTTAATCCAATCAATGTTGTGTAATTAACAATGATAATCTGGTGTTTTTTAGTCGATGAGTAGTGCAGATATCACTGTAAAATCAATCGACAGTAAGGGGACTACTTACTTCCGGGTGTACAATTCTCCGTTATCCAATGAGAATGGACGCTCACAGTCACATTGCCTTTAAGGGCAGCCGACACAAACGAATGTCGTGCTTCCATGAGCGTCATTACCAGTAGAAATACATTGCTTTTAAAATCGTGCTGTGCAACACGAAAAAAAGGGGAAAATCGTGTTGGTGAACACGAATCAATAGATTAAAAATCGTGTTGGTGAACACGAAATGCCATGAGACTGGGTTGGTTATTTAAAACCACCTTGAATATGTTGTCTTAATGTTATGACATGTTTTCTCATAAATGATGCGGTAAGGACAGAATTACGTCTAAACTGAGGCCGTTTTGTATTTCTATAGGTTGTATAGATACGAGCATGGTTTTATATACTATCACGTTTAAACATGTTTTATGCCGTTTGCTAAGACTTGACCATCTTACAGTTGGTCATCATGGGGGGGTCTCCTGTCCCCGGCACAAACACACAATGCCTGAGGAAGGTTATGTGTATTTTGTCATTAATTTTTTTCCGACCACTTATTTATTTATTTGGAGGCGTGTGGTGCAGTGGGTTGAGCATTGGTGTTCGGATCAGGGGGTCACAGGTTCAAACCCCACTGCAGTCAGCATGTCGTTGTGTCCCTGGGCAAGACACTTCACCCCAAATTGCTTCTGTGGGGATTGTCCACAGTATTGAGTAATATGTAAGTCGCTTTGGAGAAAAGCGTCTAACAAGTGACATGTAATGTAATGTAATAATTTATTTATTTTGGTGACGATCCGACCTTCATGCTGCTACTCTGGTTGAAACTGCATCCACCAAACTGTGATTTGTCTCCACCTTCCCAAAAGAACGTAAATCTGACAGAGTGTGAAATGTCTTTTTTAGCTGTTCTGTCGTCATTTCCTGCGATCTTCTTTATGTAGTCAGTCAGAATGAATATTAATACGGGGCGTTTCTTTGACTATTTATAGGCAAATATGGGCGTTACGTGAAGCCGGCGAAAGCTGCGCCGCATTTCGAGTTGATTGTGATTTATAAATGGGAAACCGGAGTAGGACGTGCCGCACGCAAATCCTACACCGGTACGCAGTGTTTTATGAATCGGAAAATGTCTGTGCGTATTTGCTTTGTCCTACGTAAGCAACCTTCCCACGTGAATCCTACGCAAGGCTTTATAAATGAGGCCCCTGGCAACTGCTCAAAAAGAGCTCAGCTCCAGGCCACCTCTCAGGTACTCAATGCTGACATGAAAACAGGCACTCTGTGAACACCTGGCAGGACATGAAGGTGCAGGAGTCTATGAACAAGGCCTTAAAGCTGAGTCTGAAGGTCACAAATTCACTATTGAGGAGTTTGTACCAACATGTGCTGCAACTCGTAGCCCAATATCACAAATGTTATATTTTTCTCAGTGGTCTTCACAGTGTGTACAGAATATCAGTATGACAATACGACACCCTCTGTCCTTAGACCCTCACATCGTACAAGGAAAAACCTCCGGAGAAAACCCACAGTTTAAAGGGAAAAATGGGAGAAACCTCAGGGAGAGCATCAGAGGAGGGATCCCTCTCCCAGGACGGACAGACGTGCAATAGATGCCGTGTCTAAATTGAAAAGATAATACATTTGCAACATAGGTAGTCCAAATGTTTGGAAATGCATGTGTGTATAATAGGAAGATGAATCCACGAGGATATCCATCCAGGACCTATGATCCAGGACCACAACCACGACTCAAGATCCAGGGCTCGCGATCCAGGACACAGGACCGCAGGATCATCCATGACTCCGGATCCCGGACTTCGGATATTTTTGCCCTATTACTTGTAAAGCGACCTTGGGTCCCTTGAAAGGCGCTATATAAATCCAAGCTATTATTATTATTATTATTATCCCGGTGTATATAGACACCAAAAAGAAAGACATTTGGGGAAGCTGGGTTAATCGGAACATGAGAGTACACAGGTATAGACAGAGAGAAGGAAGAAGTAAGATGTCCCCCGACAAACTAAGCCTATATCAGCAAAACTAAGGGCTGAATCTAAGCAGCCCTAACTATAAGCTTTATCAAACTAGACAAGATTAAGGCCATCACAAGGAGGGATGTATCTTTAAATCTAGAAACTAAGAAAACACCTTTCTTACCACAAAAAATAGTTTAAACCAGAAAATAAAACGTTCATCGCCCAGCCCTATCTTTGAGCTAAAATGACTGTCATACTGAACTATGGAAGTCACTTACACAAATTGAGGACTGTCGGTACCTGTGATAACTTTACTGTAAGTGATGCAAGTAGTGTTGTTTGCATAATGTTACATATTGGCGACGTATCCCTGCAGCACATTTGGCACCAAGAAAAAAACGTTTTTTCTTTCTCTTTGCAGCGTCTCCACAGGGAACTCAGAGCAGTCGAAACATCACTGCTCCCCTGCTGCGTTAGCCTGACATATCATTTCTCAGTGCATTTCATCACCTGTCTTTGCTTGGGTGGTTAAAAATGTCTAGATGGCATGTGGGAGGAGCATCCCTTCTCTTGTATTCTAGTGTTATTTGCCAATCCCCGACAAATACCATTCATACAGAAAACAATTCTAACTGCTTGTGTTGTTCTCACTTTCAATGGAAAAACATAAACCACAATATCTCGGCTCTAAAATATATTTGCCACAAGAGGTCCAACTTATGGGTTTGCTAGATAGAAGCCAACATGTCATGTTATTTGAAAATATGAACAATAGTAGCTTCTGACAAATAATACATTCTGATGGGCAGTCAAAAGCTATAAACATAGACTAAAGAAGGCGTGTGGCACAGTGGGTTAGTGTGTTGGTGTTCGGATCAGGGGTGCACAGGTTCAAACTCCACTGCAGTTGTGTCCATGGGCAAGACACATCACCCCAAATTTCTCCTGTGGGGATTGTCCACAGTATTGAGTATGTAAGTCGCTTTGGATAAAAGTGTCTAACAAGTCACATGTAATGCAATAAACACAATCTGGGACAGTGAAGCATTTTTCAAGGTGTATCACTTTAAAAAGCGCAAGATGGCACAGGCTAAAGGAAGCAGTAGCAACTTCTCTTACAGTCTATGAAGAAAAAATGTAATTGTTGTCAATAAAGTCTGGAGCTTTAAAAAAGCATAGAAAATGCCTTGAGTTTCTATTTGGAAGAGTGCTGTCTGATGGCAAGGTAATGAGGTGCACACTATCTAACTAAGGGTTATGAGGGATGTGATTTCAGGTGTCTGTGTATGTGTATGTATACTTCTGATCAGTTCTCTTGAGAGGACACAGCCTCGCCTTCAGTTTCCCTCTGCCACTTTCCCACAGATCCTGAGCATTAAGGTGTGCTGGGTTACAGCTGATCAATACTTGGAGCACATCGAAACTCAAATTGATGTGGACCTTTGATTTTTCTGGACTCCCCCATCACTTTGCCAGCAGGCCATCTCAGACATGGATTTTCTTTGAAAGGCGTCTTCTTGACTGGAGGCTCATTAAGCCGATGCCCTTCACTGAAGGCAGCTGTGCGCTTTATTTACATATAGATCACAGCAGAGACATGGATGTGCATGTTCTTAAAGTAGTATCAATACAATATACATTTACAACTATAATATACAGTGTGGTACAAAGATGATCTTGTTCTGTACTGTTCATTTTTATTATGAAATGAGTCATTCCTAGAAAATAGAGAAAATAATAATAAAATGGCCAAATAAGTGTTACTCATCAGAATTGAAATATGTTTTGCAGTAACACCCAAAATGTAAACTGAGTATAAATCTAGAAAAGCTTAACCAACCAAAACAAGATAATCTCCTTAGTATTTATTTTCTAACTTCATTTGTCACAACCTTGTGAGAACTGAACACTAAAAGCCCTCCTCCTTTTGACAACAGACACATTTCCTAGATACAATTCAAGTCAGTCTGGTGTTGTTGCTTCTAATATAATCCCAGGTGTCCCAATGCACTTTGGGAAATATTTTCTATCGAGCAGGTCAGCCTTCACCCTGTGATCTCTCAGGGGCATTATTATCAGATCCAAATAAACCCACTCCTCTGGATGTGGAGCAGCAAAAACTCAGTTGCTACCGCCATGATTGCAGAGTTAGGACAGAAAAACCTGTTTCAGTCACTTGACTCCAATCCTTTCCTGTTCCCTCAGGATCCCTTTCTCTTTCCTCTCACCGAGTTCCCATGGTTAACGGAGAGATACAATGACGGAAAAAGGTAGCAGGAGCTCACAGCAGACCCCTCAGTATTCTTCCATCTGTCCTACAAAGTATAGACAATAGTGCCACAATGAGAGTGTGTGTGTGTGTGTGTGTGTGTGTGTGTGTGTGTGTGTGTGTGTGTGGGTGTGTGTGTGTGTGTGGGTGTGTGAGTGTGTGTGTGTGTGTGTGTGTGTGTGTGTGTGTGTGTGTGTGTGTGTGTGTGTGTGTGTGTGTGTGTGTGTGTGTGTGTGTGTGTGGGTGTGTGTGTGTGTGTGTGTGTGTGTGTGTGTGTGTGTGTGTGTGTGTGTGTGTGTGTGTGTGTGTGTGTGTGTGTGTGTGTGACTGATTGTGGATTGCACTGATTCATAAAGGCATGTCTTTTGGTGACAGAATTGCAAATAAGATGTATTATTTTCTGGCGATAATGCTTGGGATTGCAAAACCATATGCATTAAAGTATTGGTATTGGTGTGTATCTCTTCAATTACGTATGTAGATACATATTTGTAATTCACTGCACTGTACTGACTCACAGCTGATCAAATCAACCAGGATTTAATACAAGTTGATCATTTTTAGTTGTACTTCATCGATCAATCAAATTGGTGATTTTCCGCAAGTATTCGGTCTTCAACTTTTGCTATCGCTTTCATAAGCCAACCTTTTCAGCTCCTATGGTTGTAAATCAATTAAACATAACACAAAAAAGATTGCTTGATTTTTTATTTCTTTATTTTTGTATCAACTCTACATTAGTGTTCACGAAGCGTCTGAACTAAAGGAGATCTTATTTGATATACTTTTGGAGGTAAAAGTTTTAAAAGCTCAAACTTAAACGTCTCAGCTGAAAGACTGAACTGGACTCTTTAGTTGCTGGCAGCGTCTCTATAAATACTGCACTCGGCTGGCAATGTGACAGCTGTGATTTTATACCTTTTTCTCTGAGGCTCAGTTAGAGTTATATTGTATCACTTTGTTTGTTCCTATAGGATTGAGTTCAAAAGCAGGATGATTCCTATGAACTAAATAACATACTGCGTTTACCCTAAAGCTTCTGAATTCACATTATAGCTTCACTTTTTTTGTCACAAACACATGCATAGCCAGTTCCAGCCATGTGCTTCGCCACTGAGGAAATGACTGTAAAGCAATCCGTATGCACACGGTTTGCCCAGCAACGGACAGTTATATTATATTATTCTTCACTCTGTGCCTTCCTCCTTTCCTGCTGAGCCGCTGTGTCTGAGGAGTCATCCTTAGATCTGTACCTGGTGGATATTCTCCTGCATAGCATCTGTGTTACATACAAAGGACCCACACTCAGAGAAACACAAACAGAAGTGAGGTAGCCGACTGATTGATATTGTTTGCATTACAAACATTTGTGTCAAAGACTCCTGCTCTCCCTTCACACCTCATTACACTGTTGCCTGTGACGCCTGTCACAATGACAGAATGGCTGTCCTCTTGTCATAAGAGCAGTCATTGTATCAAGGCAGGAAAAGATTAAAAAAAATGCCCCTGAGGCTTTCCAGATGGATGAAAGTCATCAACTTGGAGCTGGAACAGAGATCTGACGCTCTGCCTCACTTTGGGTTTTCCCATTGTATTCAACGTTTCACATTCCTTTATTTTGTTACAGTTATTTTAGTGTCTGGCAAAAGAGATGGCAAATAACCTTCTTGGTATGTCAATCAGGAAATGTCCATCTTTAAACTGACAGGCTGTCTGCCTGGATACTGTTGATACTTAGAATCGTTACAAGGTGTGTTTTTTGCATTTTGTAAATTGTGTAACTTGCTGCTATTAAATACCATCAAACTATGTGCAATATGTGCTATATGTGCAATATATACATTATTATGTACATATGCCATTAATAACTGTGTAATATATACCTGGCTGCTAAATCCTAAGAACTGTTTAGTTCTTTAACTGTTTGGATAAGTATTTTGAAAAGTATTTGTTTTTACTTTTATTTTTTTATTATATTGTTTATTATATCATAACTTAGTACTTTTTTTTTAAAATATGTAACATTAAGCTGTCTGTGGCTCTTTCCTGCTGTAACGATGCAAATGTCCCCTCTGTGGGACTAATAAAGGTATTCTGATTCTGATGTTATTGATTATTCACAGCACCTCTCTTAACTTCCAAAGTACAAACAAGGGTTGCAGCCAAAACACATCTGCACTAACAGCAGTGCCTCTGGAAGAGTTAACAAGCCCCGGTGTGACATCTAGGCCTGCGCGCCCTGTCTGATGTCAGTTGTTTTGGCTTTTTCACGGTGTTGGGATTGTGTTTCTTCTGGTTTTACCAGTTTTTTGTAATTAAATGTGATTTATGTCATCATGCATTCACAGTTTGTGCTGATTTATGCTTACAAATAATAATAATAATAATAATAATAATTCATTAAATATATTTAGTGCTTTTCCAATGCTCAAAGCGCTTAACATTATCAGACATGTAATACAGCAATACTGTGGACAATACACACTGAGAAAATGAGGGTGAAGTGTCTTGCCCAAGGGCACAACGGCATGTTGACTGCAGTGGTGGTCAAGGTGCGATTTGAACTGGTGTTCCCCTAACATTGACACATGTACTGTGATGTTGATCAATGAGTATAGTTCATGAGAATACATAAATAAATGCCAGGCTTGGGTGTCATTACAGTACATTGTTCTTGTTACTAACTTAAAAGGTAACAATTTAAGATAGCAAATATTTCTAAACATTAGCTATCATTTGGTTTTATGTTTCAGACCAGCAAAACACATAATGATTTAGTCTTCTTTTAGCTCTGTTTTGTTTGCCATCAACTCTAAAATATCTTCTTCCTAACCAGGATGTGTGTGTTGCACTGCTTGTGTATTTGTTATGTCCCGGGCAGTGTATCTCTATAACCTGTGAAAGACCTCAGGTTTTATGAGCTAATTTGAGCAAGCTGCTTTGAGCCAGTCAGCTCTTTTACAGAAACCCATCTGAAGCTGGTTCCTCTTCTAGCTGAATCACCCCTAATCTCTCAGACGCCGTCTGCAGACCATAATTCTCTCATGAACACACAATCAGAAGAGGGAGGGCAGAACGTGAGTGCAAAGGAAAGACATGGTACACAGCGAAGATCTTAGCAGCAAAGGCCAAGCGGGTGTCATCCTCTCCTTTTTTATCATTTCTTTTAGAGTGAGAATATGGCTGCTTTCTCCAGAGTTTGAAGCGTGTGATATATAAGAGAGTTGGATGTAGACTGTGATCAGAAGGATTAGCTGCTAAGACTAAGAGGTCAAACACCTTCTTTGCTCAAATGTTTTCTGAACTTAATGGCTTTCTGTTCTTGGCCTGCTTCCCACTCCTGAGAAAAGGTGCTTTACTCTGATCAATCTCGCTTTAATTAACTCTTATGTCATCATAGTCAGTCCCATGTGTGTAGTACAACACAAAATCAATCTTATCACATCATTTTAGTCCATACTTCGCTAAGGTAAAGCATTGAAGACACCAGCCTTTGGTTAAGTGTGAAAAATAAGAAGTTAAACCGGCTACTCTCTCTCTAATGTCTACTGAAGATACAACAATAACACATTGAAAATCAAGTTGTAATGAATCACACAGAATACCAGTGTTATGGAGGATGATGACGAGTCCGGAAATGCATGCTGTATTTATTTGTACGCCTATTTGATAAATGAGGTTGGGAGTTTGTCTTCCTTCACTGCTGTGTTGATACAACATACGGTCAACATTCGGCAGTGTATCTTGTACAGTAACCTTTGTAGTAACTGTCCTCAGATGTGTAAATGTATGTGTGCCTTCCCCCTTATTTCTCACACACTTATTGATTTAATCCAGGATCCAATCAAGACCCGCGGTCAGTACAGATTAAGTCATTGATCACTCTATGGATCCCTGGGTATGTAGATCAGAGAGTGTGTGTATGTGTATGTGTATGTGTGTGCGCGCGTGTGTGTGTGTGTGTGTGTGTGTGTGTGTGTGTGTGTGTGTGTGGGTGTGTGTGTGTCTCGAGTGTACAGTAGCTTCCCCTTTCAAATTGTCCAAGTTATTATATTCACAGGTCATTACACCACACCACATCACACCACATCACACACCACACCACACCACATCACACCACATCACACACCACACCACACCACACCACACCACACCACACCACACACACACACACACACACACACACACACACACACACACACACACACACACACACACACACACACACACAGACCTTGTTTCTTTGGGAAATGTATATTAGCTTCTGTTTGTGCTTCAATTGATTTTCTGTGGTCCAATTTGCAGCCCTAACAGAAGCCTGATGTTTCTCTGTCCCTCGTTGTTTTAATGGTGGTGCTTTAGTCCTCACCATTATGTGTTTGTATGTTCGTTTGTGTGCTAAATTAGAAACATAAATACAATGAGGCCATTATTTTTAATTGTAGGTAATGTTCTCTCCGTCCCTATAAAAGAAATGTGCAGTGCCACAATAACAAACCACTACTAATATCTTAGAATCAATACCATAATAACAAACATTGATTCATCTGACGGAAGATAATTGGTCAAGGGTAATTTACAATAATAAGATGTAAACATTGTTGTTTAAAGATCTTTCAAGTGGCAGTGAGGTCATCAAGGAAACTTCATAATATAAAAATATGTAATGAATCACCTTAAAAAGCACATCTGCTTTATATAGTATATATAAATGCATTTTAGCCATGCCTCATTTTGCTCTATTTGCTCTTTTCCAGCCCTGTTTTTGCAAGGGCTGATTCTGTGACGTAGCTTTAATGCAAATGAGCTGCAGCTGACCAAGCCCCCCTGCAGGAGAGGGGACCGTGCTCTGATCAGCTGCTGGGCTCTCTGAAGAGGGGGAGGAAAAGAGAGGCTCCGTCCTCAGTGTTTTATTCTTATATGATTATATAGAGTCGTTATTAATTAGTTTTAAAGCTCAATAAATAACAAAGAAGACCTTTGACCGGCACTTTTCTAATTTTGTCTGGAAGATTTAAACTTTAACGGACATGTTGACCGGCGAAAATAAATCTCTGCCGCATGGTCCCCTCGTCCCTTGGAAGAGGCGGAGAGGTGGGTGTATGTCATCTGCTGGTGGACTACCGGAGAGAATTACAGCGAGGGAGGGATTGCATTGAATTACAGCAGCAGGAGCAAACTCTTGCCTCGGGGAGGGAGAAAAAGAGCCAGAGCGTCCACAGCGGAGAATAAACAGAAGGGCAACCATGGCAACCATGGCAACCATGCGCGGGAAGTCTTCTTCCCTGCTTTTGTGGCAGACTACAGCGCCACTTACAGGCCTGGCATATGTAATACAGCGTCACCAGCGCTTTCGAGCGGCAATGGCCGTGGCCCAACCCCCCATTCCCCTAATAGGTGGAGAGTTGCCCATATAGGCGGAGCACCCCTTTTCTGACGTCAGAAAAATTCAAATCTGTATCAGCTCCGTTGCAGACCCGTTTTTAGAGATTTGGGTATGGAGGAAAAGAGAGAGGGTTGTGTTTTCTGACACTTGGTGAGTTCCCTGACACACCAGGGACACATATTCATGTATAAAAGACGTACAAAAGTGCATTTTGCATGATAGGTCCCCTTTAAAGTACAGTAAATATAGCCTATATGACTCACACAGTGAATGCACCATTCATGTTTGTCATTAAAACAGAGCCACTGTTTTTTTTTTCTCGTCACACATCACCACCCACACCTGCATATCTCCTGTGGACTGTAGGAGTTAAGGCCTTTCAAAATATGACTTTTAATTACCAGGTCAACCAGGAACACTGTCATTTCATGATTCCAGTTGGATCAAAACTGAAACCATGGTTACTGAGATTTATAGAGGGAAATGTCCATAAATGCCAAATTAAACATCTAAATCAATGTGATTAAATAATTAATATAAATGAATCCATTAAGAAGGTGACATCTACCCTGAGAAACGTTCCTGAAAGACAGACATAAGTTAAAATGTCCATCCAGTTTTCTAATGTTTAGTGCAATCACCAATGTTTTAAATAACCTTGACTCTTTTCACTTACTTTGACAGTGGGGCAAAATCACTAGAAAAGTTTCAATTTGATTTGTGTGGACAAAAAAATGGCTGAAAATTAATTAAGGTTGATTTGCTTCTGTTAAAAATGCTGGTAATAAATTGATAAGAAACAATACATCAATGAGGATTTTTAGAGGATTTAATGGATCATTTAAGCAGCGCAGAAATCAATTGCTTTGATTTATTATGGCTATATGTCAACTAAGTGTATTTAATCATATCAAGTTCTGTAAGAGATTTTCTCCTCTCTATAAAGTGAAGGATGATAAATTCATTTCCTATCTCCATTCTGAAACTGTCATTAGCGCCACACAGCTAATCAATGCAAATGTATGGATTTAATTACCATTGTATTTATAACTAGCCATCCCCACCCCCTTCAGATACCACACGCTGATTTATCATTTACATTTAAATATAGACAGAAGTAATCAGCTATGCTGTGCAATCCTTCATTCACATTACAATGAACAACATCTCCGGCACTGAAGCTGGTTCACGTTGTTTAGGTGAAGGAGAACAGAAGAAGGAGATAGATGTGTTGGAAAAGCAGATTCAGCTCCGGGAGGAAAGATTTGTGTCATGTTTTTCCCACTACGGGTTTCCACCACTGCCATTTTCGAAGTTATAGCTGTAGAGACTCGCACACTAAGACACCCACAAAGCTGCAATAGAAGAACAGGTGGGCCATTACAGCTGCTAATGTGGGCTCTACAGAGCCATATCCAGCACTTTGCTGATGAGATGGAAACAGAAAAGTCTGTCAGCTAGAAAACTGTGAAACAAGGACAGAGAGAGAAAAGCTGAGACCATCAACCAAGTCAGGAACACAGATGAGATGTGTCGTCCACACTCAGGGCTGCAAGAACAAACAACTGCTGGAGAGTGAAGGCTTTCATTTGGTGTGGGATTCCTGTACTTGCAAAGCTGATGCAGCGATAACTCAGCGGTTTAAACTGCTGTTTCCCTAATTCCTTACCTGCTTGTTCTCGTATGTCTAACACTTTATAATTTCCTTCCCATATGTAAAATTGTTAAATAAATCCTTGTAAATTCTGTGTATTCTCATAAATAATTACTCCTATTAGTCAGTATGTGTGGATGCATTTGGAAGCAGACTATGGTTTGTATTCAAATGAACAAACCTAACATTATCCATAATGGAAATGTAACCCAACCTATACCTAAACAGGTGTGCTCCTGAAAAAGTTGGTTTTCATATAAAAACGAAAGAAAAATGGTATTCACATTAACAAAAAAAATCAAACTACTGCATTCTGAACAGGGATCATTATGACCTTTTCAAAATAATTATTTGAGTGATACTGTATGACAACTTCATTAGCCATAGGATTTGTAGGCAGCAAGACAGATGTAAGGGTTTGTGTCGTGGTTTCTCAGTGTCCTTCAGTGTCTTTTTACCTCCACCTAATCTGAATATATCTCCTGTCCGACTAAACAAATCTGTTTAAATTATTCTGTGATCTTAAAATTAAGACCACAGAAACGTCAACACAATAACCACATGAGGCATACATTTAAGGTCAACATAAAAACAAAACAGACCATGTGGTGTCCTGAAAGGAACAAACATAATAACAGGACACATCACACACATTTCAAATAGTATATAAAAAAAGTATTTTAACTTTTTCAAATAGTTTTTTTGCCATCACTTTTTTTCCCATTGTTGTTGTCAAATAAAAACATTAATATTCTATTGCATTTGAAGGAAAACTCATTGGGGAATTTGCCTGCTTTCCATCTTATCTCCAGTCACAGGTGAATTTGTCTCATTGCTCAGCACAAAGGCTGGGATTAGGAAAAAGGTTACCTATCATTAAAGTGTGTTACTACAGCTCTCTAACTATTCTAATAACAAATCTGTTGGCTATCAAATGGTCACCAACACATTAGAGAACGACATGAGGTTTGTTTCATAATTATTGCCCTGCTGTGAACTGCAACTGGTCTCAGCTGCTGGTCAAAAGTGTGTTTAAGTGTGTAAGTTAACTCCTAAAAAATATAGACCTCTAACTTCCCATTTCTAAATGCAAAATGGAAATACACCTTTGAGTGGCACCTTTGATGGGGAATGGCTAACTGTATTTCCCAGCTTCCAGTGTCTCCAGACTTTCCCATTCTCCGCAACTTTCTGATCATCTACAAAGTGTTCCAGCTACTGTGCACAATGTGCTGACCAGACAGAATGACTCCAGCTTTCAAACTCCATGTGTCCAATTTTTAGAGCCTGGATTGCAGCTTTTCCAGATGCAACATGATTAACTAGTAGACCCTTTACAGGATTACTGATGAAGCAAAACTCTCCACTTTCACTCAGGGACTGAGTTTGGTTTCTGCCTATTTCAGCCTCTTATTTGATTTCATACTTATTTGCTACATTTTTCACATTTCCATCCCTCCTTTGTTTTTGCTGCCTCAACTTCTACCCACTACTTATCTCATGCAAATCACACTTTTTCTCCAGGCAAGCAGACTGGCAGACATGCTGATCTCTTCATATCTTTGTTCCTAACACAACAGCACATCATAGAGGAGAGGGAGTGAGTGAAAGGAGAGACAGGGAATGTAGGAAAAGGTAAGGGAAAAGCAGAATAAAGGCGGTGCTTATTTGAGTGTAAATGTAAAAAAGGTCATTTAATTGACACAGTGCAGCTTCTGCTTACTAAAGGGTTTTCCCCTAATTACTTATTAACCAGGTGAGACAGTATGAAGTCAGGAAAGAGGTAAGAGCAGAGAACAAGAGAGTGAGAGAAGAAGTTGGAGGAAAAAGTGCTCTTTGGCTTCGAGTCATAATGATCTTCGTTGTTAACTTAAAGGTGACCTATCATGCTATATTTAAATGATATAGTGTATGACCATACCTATATAAGGTATATTTATACATTTTATTTTCCAAAATACCAAACAGATCATTTTTTAGCCATGCCTCGTTTCGCTCATTTTCGCTTTATTCCAAACCTGCCTATGAAAATTCTGAGCAGCAGCTGACCACGCCCCCTGCAGAAGAGCCAGCGAGAGTCACGTTACCATGCTTGCTGTGTTTACGAGTGTGGAATACACATGTCATCTCAGAGCAATGCATGTGTTCAAGCATATTATCAATTTGATCCAGAAACTGAAGCAGCGGAGGTTTTGGTGGAGGTGCAAACATCTCAGTTGTCAGCAATGTGTGTTTCATGTGTTTTAAAAGCTCAGTTATTGACTTCTTTCTAAAGGGGTACATGTGCAACTTGCGCCACGATGCCTTCTGAACCGGAGCATGTGCTGCATGGAGATACCACACGTAACATTAGCTTCACTAAGTTGTCTGTTTAGAGAATACATTTTTCACATGTCATTCAATATATGTTTATTACACTAGGTGTAAAGACGGATGCAGGAACTTGAGGACTCTAACCTGTGTGGTGGATCATCCTGGATTGTGTGCCTAAATGTGTTTTCCCTGCAGAATGCATTGAATATTTACAGAGCTGAACACAGTTGGACTACAGTTGAGGCAAATAGAGCACTGAGTGGTTTGTTTTGACTGAAATTGTAAAACGAATGCTAATATTGTTCATGGAAATAAATACTGGTGTATATGGCTTTATGCAATCTTTCATTCTGTCATTGTACTATTATATACTACACAGCAATGGCATAACGCACCCATGTGTATGACAAAAAAAGTCCACACACAACCTTATGCTTTTGAAATCAGAATATTCTTTACCCATCCAAACATGAATAATCACGACACATTTGATATCAACTCGGAACTTTATTGTCAAAATCAACGGTTATTTGAACCCATGGAGAGAGGATCAGAGTGGTGATTCCGGCCTGCGTTGTCCTCTGATCCGTGAAATGTCTATGTTAGGTTCAGACAGCAGCCAAACTGAACCGTGTGGCATACCCGGCGATGACCTCCTCCCTGTCAGGTTGCTCATAATGGTGCAGGGTCCACAAAGACTCGAAGATGAGGTCCATCAAGTTGGCCACGTAGCCTGTGCAATGTTAAAAAAAGCACAACAAAAAAAGTGGTTGAGATTAGTAAATGCATGTCGTCAACAACAACATACCAGGGCTTTAGCTCCGTTTTACTCGTGGTGTGTGTCCCCTCGCATACATACATACAGTGTTGTATCCTAACACACCCCCATTTATATTCAGGTGTGCAAACAAGTAAACATGCAAAAGCTTTTACATATAACGCTGCAAAAAACGGCATGTCTCATTAGCTTAGCTTAGCGTAGCGTAGCGTAGCTTAGCTTACAGGTCGATGATATCTGATCGTTCTTACAGACTACAATCACAAAAGCTTTTACATAACGCTGGAAAAAACGGCACTTACCTCCAGAAGATTACGTTTGTTATTATAACTTACTCAATATGATTTTTTAGAGGATACAAAATACTAATACATAGGAGAATAAATACTTGTGTTATCGGCTAGGCCAGGCGTGGCTTTACAGCCTTTACACAGATCACCATTACGGCAGTCTGAACATGTTCGCAAATGCCTGATAATTAAAATAAAAGACAAAGCAAAGACTGCGGAGCGTACAAAATAAAATGTTACAAGAACATATAAACACCTAACCGATTACTAGTTGGGGTTGAGGCGACATTGATACGGCTAAGCTACATGCTACCAGCTAGAGATAGCTTTATCAGGAAAAACACCGCTAAATAAAAACTTACAGCTTCAGAATTGGATGTGTCCTCACTGGCCTGGTCCCGGATGGTTGGTATTGATCCCGGGTGTAGCATTAGTTTGGAGGCATATCCGTGTTGGACTTGAGAGAAGTTCATAAACATGTCCGTGGTTTAACTGGCTTAGACATCCTGCCAAGAGTAGGCAAAAACACAGATGTGACTGGGGTAGCCTGCCGATAGCCTATATGCGAATGAGAGGTTTGGCAATGCACGTGGCCGTGGCTCATTCCCCTGATAGGTGGAGAGTTGACCAATAAGCGGAGTACGTCTTTGTGACGTAGAAAAGTGTCGGAATGTGGATCCATTTTTTTCAGATCCGTTGCAGCCCCTTTTTTAGAGATTTGGCGAAGGAGGAAAATAGAGAGGGTTGTGTTTTCTGACACTTGGTGAGTTCCCCGGAACACCGGGGACACATAATCATGTATAAAAGACGTACAAAGGTGCATTTTGCATGATAGGTGCCCTTTAAAGGTCCCCTATTGTACTGTTTTTCATCAATATATTATATGTCTGAGACAAATACAAAACATGTCTCTGAAGTGTTTGACTCGAAACACCAAACAGATCACCCATTATAGCATCCCACAAACCCCTCTGTTTCAGGCCTGTTTCAAAAGTGCTGATTCTCTGTCTGTTACTTTAGATGAAAATAAGCAACCCAGTCTCATGGCATTTCGTGTTCACCAACACGATTTTTAATCTATTGATTCGTGTTCACCAACACGATTTCCCCCTTTTTTTCGTGTTGCACAGCACCATTTTAAAAGCAATGTATTTCTACTGGTAATGTGTTTCGTGCCTGCAGCACGTCTTTTTCTCCGGTCGGGTCGTGGAAGACCGGAAGCTGTGTGGTTCATAAAAACATATTCTTACTCAATATCAAGCCACAATCATTGCTTTTATTTTAAATCGTATAATTTCGGACTTTTGTTTCCGTCTGTGAGGAAAATAAATGGGGCTCAGAGCCTCAGAATACTGAAATCTGTATTTTTAAATCTTTTTCTTCTAATTTGTTATTCTTTTCAAAATAACACACTGTTATTTACTCACCAATAACACACAATTATCCTTTTTTTATTTATTGGTTTAATTCCATAATCTCGGGCTTTTTTGGCGTCTGTCAGGAACTGAATTTCAAAATAAAAATAACCGGAAACAGACGTAGGCCTATAAGGGACATTTCGAGCATCATTGCGATTGTCAACATTTCTGAGTTTAGGATGGCCGAAGACACTACACTATATAGAAATTTATTGATTGGGATAAACCCCTTGAGATGCACCATCTCGTTTTCGAGGGGGTCCCGACAATAGCAACAACTTACAGACATACATAAACAAAAAGACAAAATGCAAAACATGACACACAAGACAAACCACATACAGTCTGTTAAGTGAAATTCAAGCAATGCATAAAATCATTATAATTTGAGACAGTCAAACAAATCAGTTTCATCAATATCAGTTATAACAAGTACACTACCCATAATCCCCAGCTATCGTTTAGGACTACAGTCCCCGTGATTAATCTTCAAACTCTGGGATTGGATGTTGGAGTTGCAGTGCGCCAAGGTTACGCCGAGCGTCAAACAGCTGTTTGAAATGGAACGAAACCACGCCAGACTATCCAAAACTGGAATCGACCGCCCCCCCAGAACTACACATGCTGGCTATTGTGTTTCGCAAAATGTTCTATGGGACGTCTCTACTGAACGTTTTCGTTTTTTCCCACAATTAGAAGTTGCCAGTATTAAACATATTGGTGTTATCAAATGTAAAAACATGTAATTACTAAATGGGTGAAATCGCTTGTGTCCATAATGCGCAGCATTAATATATAGCATTAATATATACCCACATGACAGCTCATTGTTACTTTGTAATTCTACTCCACTACAATTCAGAGGTTAACCTGGTATTTTTACTCCACTACATTTATTTGAGTTACTTTGCAGATTCTGATTAATGATGTGAAATATAAACAACCCTTAAATCAGACTTTAGTTACACCTGAGTAAAATTCAGGGAAGGTGATTGTCAAGTGCCAACAATCAGGAGAGATATTTGATAGTTGGTGCTTGAGAAGACTAAACATTTATCTGCAATTGACATGAATGGAAACGAGTAATAAAGTATATACATTACTCGTTATTCTCTACTAATAGTTAATTAAAGACTGTATATAATGGCTATTTTGCACATCCCTTTCAAGATTTCAAGATTTTCATATACACAACTACGGTGTAGTTATGCAATGACTGAAAAACTTGGGTCACAGGTTCCTCAACAGTGCATTACAAGACATCTATCAATATGTGTACCTCCACCATTCAACTGTCTTATTCTGCACATTTCTTATTCTTTCTACATACATAAGAGTATAATTCATATGTATAATATCAGTTAAAATAAGTGCTTCAACATAGTTAACATTGCAGGAAAGCAATATATTAGAAGTACTTTGTCAGGCTTAATATTTATCTGTAGATAGATACCCCCAAAGTTTTTTTCTTATTTAAAAGAAGACCTTAATCTGTTATTTAATGTTTAAATAAAGGTTAATTCGTTTTTCTGTTTTGCACCCCCTCCTATTAATATCCTTGTACATCCTGCACTAAACTGTTTTATTGTAGAGATCACTTACAGTATCTTCCTGATTTTTTATATTCTATATTTCTATCATTGACCTTCTACTTTCCCCCTATGAAAGCATGTACTCTTAATATTTTTTTAATCAAATATAACACATAAAAACAATAATTCAATAACGTGCTTTAACCACTAGGCGGTGCACACAAGGTACACACAGCCATAATATCTTTGTATTATTAGTGTAGGACACTTATGTATGTACAACATCTGAAGATGTGTAGTTTTATTCATGCTTTCACATAATTTTACAGCATATTGCTTTCATTTCAATTAAACACCAAATCCCAGCATGCATTGCGGCTAAATCATCCCATCAGCGAGCTTAAACCATAGCTGAGGATCCTGGGTAATTGCTCGAAATGCCTACGTCTGTTTCCGGTTATTTTTATTTTGAAATTCAGTTCCTGACGGACGCCAAAAAAGCCCGAGATTATGGAATTAAACCAATAAATAAAAGCACGGATAATTGTGTGTTATTGGTGAGTAAATAACAGTGTGTTATTTTGAAAAGAATAACAAATTAGAAGGAGAAAAAGATTTAAAAAATACAGATTTCAGTATTCTGAGGCTCTGAGCCCCATTTATTTTCCTCACAGACGGAAACAAAAGTCCGAAATTATACGCTTTTAAAATCGTGCTGTGCAACACGTGTTGGTGAACACGAAATGCCATGAGACTGGGTTGCTTATCCATCACCAACGCCAGCCAGGCCCCCTCTGTGTGACGACACATTTTTACCAGATTAGTCAAGGAGTTGTGTGAGTGTTACAGCGAGTTAGAATGGGTCTGTTACAGCAAAATCAGAACTTTATGCCAGTGAGATTGTTATACAATGAGGCTGGTTCAAGGAACATTATGCTCTGAAAATAGGCGATGCATTTTTTTTATTGAAACAAGATCAAGCATTGGCATATCCGTTTTCTAGTAATATGTATTTTGAGACCAATACACTTTGACAAAAACATATTGTTGGTTGTATAGTTTATAACCAGGCTCTCGTCATGTTTTATGTAGAAGGCAGACTTGAACATTCAGTTGTGAGCATGTCTTGTTGCAGCTTTTTTAATCTAAACTTTGGCAAGTAAAGACGTGCCAGCTCAAGTGTCAGAAGCTGCCAAAAGGAACAAATCAAACCCGAGCAGGAGGTGGAAAGTGTTTTGTACTTTCTCAAATATGTTGAAAAAAAGCTAAATGAATGATTTGTTTTTAACACATCTAAAGTATGGACATACAGATGTTTAGCAGCAAATCCACCTCTCTTCTCTGTCCTCTCCTTCCCCTCTTCACTTATATTTCTACATTTGAACCATGTGAAATCAGACTGATCACATTTCCCAATTGTAAATCCACTCATGATTACTCCAGCTTTCCTCTTTTTATTATCTTACTTCTCTTCCCTAATCAACATCTGTTTCTGTGTTATTGGATTATTCTTCCACTTTATATTTTATATTGTATTCATCTGGCACAGATTGGATATTACTGAGACAAAGTGAAAGAAGATAATGATAAGGACTTTAGACTGTCTAAGCCTTATATACCTGTTATAAGATATAAATATTTTATACAAACCAATTTCAGTATAAACATATCTACATATTCAGCTAATTCTAAAAAGTGTGCCTCCTCTGGAAAGCAAATGCCTCCTTAAGTTAAACACAAACTGAAGGTTCATTAATTGTCTTTAATGCAGTCCTCACCATGTCCTATGCTTTGTGTATTAGAGACTTTGGATGCGTACAATTGCCAAATTATTTGCATCAATATTAAAATTGGCAAAGTCATGCTTGAAGTGCCAAGGGATGATGTCACAGCCAGGGTCTCGTGTTGAGGCTAAACAGCATTAAAGATTTACTGCCTGCTTTATTCATTTTATTCATGGGCCTGGAGACTTTCCCATTTCCACACATGGTTTTGCCTGATTATAATATGAATGCAAATATACAAACACACACACACACACACACACACACACACACACACACACACACACACACACACACACACACACACACACACACACACACACACACACACACCAATATACACAGACAGGTTTTGGAATTAAGCAAATTGAGAAATGGGTTTCTACTGTATCACACAGTTCTTCTGAGAATAACCATCACACTTAAAGGATTCCTACTTTAGAGCCAGAGTGAAAACATGCTATTCTGTCTGACTGTCACTGATGAACACAGCATCCCTCAGCTCTGACTAACATCACTTATGTTCCATCATTTATATACACAACAATAACAAGTATGTATATTCTCAGGGTTCGGATGAGGAACCAAGAATCACTGTTGACAGTGGTTGAAAGACATGCATTTAAAACAACCAGAAAACTAACAATTCTTCTTAAGTAAGTAATAAAATATTAATTTAAGCTATACGTTATTTGTGTTTAATACTGTGGATGGTGAAAAAAGGTATAACAGTGATTTCTAATTTGACATTTTAAAAGATCATCTTTTGGATCCGTATATTTGCTTGGACTGATTTTATATATTTTCTATAAGCAAATAAAGAAGATGATTTATTCATCAAATTGAATTATCATCATGGCCGATCTCGAGCAGATCATGCCATGAATTTCAGGAGTCGTGTTCTCCTAGTTCTTCTTTCTTTCATATGAACAACACTCTACCAACGGCTTCCAGTGGCCAAGTCCGACACCTCACTATAATTTCCCAACTCTCAAGTTTAATCCATGTTATTGACATTATACACATTTAAATGGTAATGGCCTAACCCTAGTCTAAACGCTGTTAGCTTCATTCAAACTCAGCCTCACATTTAATGTAGTCATTCCTATAAAGGTTAAATGAGCCCAGACCTCTTAGTCACTGGACAGAAAATGAGAGGGAAGAGGGAGACAAAGAAAGACATGGAGAATGACAAGCATATAAAGAGGAGCAGATGGAGACCAATAGACAGGGAGAGCCACAAATGAAATGGGAATAGAGGGGATCGGAGGGAATGAAGGAAGGCACCTCAGGGAGTATCTAATTGAGCTTCATCACCCATGTCAAGCAAATGGATTTGTCAGACCTTACAGTGTAGCAGTAATTTTCAGAACAAGGATATTGGAGGTGAATGGGTGAACATCTACGGGAGTTAAATCTCTGAGGTAGACGCATCAGTGTGTGAATGTCCATCTAAAAATATCTTCACAAAATGAGAGAAATGTTCACACAGTGTACACTTAACGTTTTTTAGTAGAGGCAACACTTCAAATAAGTAAGAATATAGGGGTTATAAAATAAGACCAGTTCCAGTGAGCCCCGGCCAATTGGAGTGAAAACGCATAAAGTCATCCAGTTACAAGGCTTGTTGGGGGTTATACACTGAGAAGTTATTTATCATAGGCAGTGTTTTTTCTCTGGATCTGCCTTTTGTGGCTTTTTAAATATTATTATAATATCTCTCTCTTCATCATTACTGAAGGATAAGATGGCTGTATGGTTAAGATACTGTCTCTAACACCACTTTAACTTCCTGATGAAACACATTTGACCGACTGAGCTTTTCAAAGGATCTATGGTACTGCTGTCAGTGAGACTTTTGCCATTGTTGCTTAACAAAAACAGATAGTTCTGTCCTAAATCGCTTTACAGAAGGATGTTGCACACATATTTATATGCAGACAGAAATAGCTAAGCCATTCAGGATGACAGGCAAGTCAGAAAAACACAACCACAGGTAGGCTGGGACACAGAGAGAATCTAAAAGAATCAGATATACGAAAACAAACACACCTCTCCTTTGATCCTTTCTCATTTTTTATGAATGCCTCATTTTCACTTGCAAACACACTCTGCTGGTCATGGTGTATTCTTCTACATTTAAGCTACTCTTCTCAATCATATTTCATGACTATAAAAGATGTTTTATTTTTATTCTAATCCAGATCCTTTATTTCTTAGAGGGATATTAAGCATGTGACCTGTTTCTACCTAGAATGAATTGGAAGCCATCAAGAACTCTTAGTATCTGGAATGGATAAGCAGACACGGAATGGAAATAACATCTGTCCAATAGTAAACCTGCAGTTCAAATGCCGACTTTATATTAAGTGTAATCCAGTTCTATTACCAGGCTTGGTCACAAATAAACATATACTGGTCATTTTTTACTTTTTCCTACATTTACACATGCTTAAAAAAAGAAAAGACATTCATTTTCACGTACTGTTAGTCTGAATACCGTGGGCGGCATAAGTGACATAAGGGAGGGAAATCTAAATGGCTTACTGAAGAGTGTTTTCTGATCGAGGCAGCCCTGGAAACACTGACTGGAGTTACATTATTGTATTTTTCTTAAGTTAAAGCCTTTATGTAAATCAAATGAAATGATGTGTAAGTGCTGTTAGCATGCTATTACAATAACTTGAAAGATGATCTTATCGCATTAACATTCTACAAATATTGTATGTAATTTAACTGCATTTAAACATGAGCCAAATAAGTTCATCATATCTTTGTAGCTACATGATGCTGTATATCCATGAGGATCTTTGGTCTGCCTACATTTAACTTTAAGCTTGTGTGAGCTTGTGACCGAGTGGAAGCATTACAAATACATGCAAATATTGTATGTATCTAATCTGACAATAAATAAATGCAACAGGGTGAAGGGATCATCTTTCATCATCAATACCGTCATAAACTATTATTATTAATAATTCCCCCCTTCTTGATAATTTTAGCATTTTATAAGTAAAGCTAGTCTAACATTATCACACTACACAACTGTACTGTATTTCTGTAAAATATTATTTTAGATCTTGGTGTCTCGATGGTACAGTGAGTGGTTAGTCCCCTCACATCAGGAAGGTCTTTAATCTGTCAGCTGGCTGGAGGATTTTTTAAATGTTATATGCACGTAAATGACTAAACCAACACATTTAACACTGACCTGCTCCTGGGACGCAGGGGAGGGTGAGTATCGTAGTCACCCTCTAACACAGTAATTGTGCACACCCCAGACCACATGCGCACATCCCATGCACCACTTATCCCTCCTCAGAAAGTCACAAAAATACAATGAAAAACCTGAGGGAACTTACTGTGGCAGAGGACAATGCAATTCACTTGAGCAAAATACATAATCTTTCATTTAAGTGATACTTGTATCCAAGGTGACTTACAATAATTTCAATAAACCATACAAATATAAACTCAGAACAGTAAGACATGCTGGCACATTGGCTTCAAGTAAGACAAACCAAGGTCCGGTGCATTAGCTTTAAATAGATCAAATACATCTTAATTGCTACAATGTATTTGTTATTGTTAAGTTTAATAGCCAAGGTGAAGTCTGTGACGGAAGTTTATACCATGAACATATGAAAAGGCATACACAAATACACCCACAAATACACACACTATTGCTTTGAGTGGTGTGTGTATTTGTGAGTAAAATCACTTAATACATCAAGGAAATAAACACAAATATCTTCAGAACTAATGTTAAAGGATGTTTCTTTCCAAACTATATTTAAATAAAAGGATCATATAGCCAAGTTAATTTAAACTGGAGCAAAGTCATTACGCTACATAAAGTGAAGCTCGTTACTCAGCACTTAAAAATATGCTTGAATGTAGAACCAACTAAATATGAAATAACAAGATAAAGCATTTAAACCAAATACCACAGTGCTTAAGTACAAGTCAGATAATTATAATATATTGTATTTGTTTTGTATATATGGTACCACAGGTGGGTCTATGTACTTGTACAAAAAGTGTATTCGATCAACAAAGATTTGCAAAACATACTGGATAAGATATATACCTAACCACATGGTACTCTATCTTAATAAGTTAACGGAAGGAATTGTCCAAAATACTGATAGATATCTTGTCAAAATATTGTTAATATCTGGCAAAAAAGCAATCACAATTAAATGATGCAAGGTGGAACCTCAGATTCAGGAACAATGGAAAGAGATTGTAGGCAAAAATCAATATAATGGATGAACGTATGTATCGACTGTGACTGCAAGAATCACAATTTGAAGAAAAACGTGAGAAATTGACAATATTTAGGGATCAAACAAGCTACAAGGATTACTTCATGACTTTGTAAGAGGGACTGTCATAAGACATGGCTTCTAACTTGCTGCCATTTGTGTCTGGCACAGCGCTGTCAATCAACTCATCGACCCGATAAAGGACAGTGGCCAGACGAATCACATCACACACAAGCAAGCAGGCACGCACGGACACTTCCTCTCTTATCAGCTTAACCATTTTTTCAGGGCCTCTGAGGAAGAACAGCCACATTCCTTACACACAAGCACACACACACAAAATAGTCAACACACTCGCCTGTTTATTTGGCAACCCCTCTACTCATTTATCAACTACAGGTGACCTTACTTCATTTAAAACCCCCGTGAAAGTGTAGTCAAGGCAACCACTACAGAGAACAGAAGGAGCTCTGAAATTGCCGTGACTTAACGAAAACTTTATAATTTACTTTATAATTTCAACTCAGCAGCTGAATAGAAAAAACATGTGATTCAGAGTGGAAGAAAGGGACATTGTGCTAGACTGGTGTGTATTGTGCTAATAATGATAATTGTCGGTAATCTCAATTTATTTTCTGAAGCTTTCTGATCCGTGTAATAAACTCACATTTGAACAAACGCTGTTAAGGGAAAGGCTGTCATATTATGAGGCTGTTTCTGAAGGACACCAGTGAAATTGACTTGCAGGTTTCGTCTTTTCAGGAGTATCTCATCAAATGATGTCTGGTAGCTGTCAGACCTCTACTTTTTCTATCAGTGCTTTTAGTATGAGAAACATTATGTTTGGAAGAAAAACGTTGTATAGTCACATAAAGAAGATGTCTAATCCCAGTGTGTGGCTGTCCAACTAATCACTTTTATGCAGCTCTGGAGAAGAGTGATCTGTCTGCATGCAGCCATGTAATGGGCAGGCGGTTGTTTATAGAGAAACATCAACGAAACACATGCTGCATTCACTGTCTGGAACACCAGTGAGTCAAGATGAACTGGACAAAAAGGATATAAATACTGACATTTAGCATGTTTTCTTTTGAGTCATACATGTATTTGAAATTCATGGCGCCAGTCGCTGATGGCAGAAGCCTTGGGTTTTGGCTGCAATTTATCTTAGCTTTACTGGTGCTCAATCACTGCCTAAAAAACACTTTCATCACATGACAGACTTCAGAAGAAGCCATAGTCAGTTCAAGGTCCTCTGTTTCAACCCCATGTCCCTTATCAACTGGAGATGTCACAATTGACAGCATCCCTCAGCGAGGCGTATTACACGCTGTCTACACAGGATGACCGATGTTTTTCAGTCGTCTGTCATCCTTTCAATGCGAGATGACTCTTACAAGATCATTTTTCTAAATCATTACTTTGTAAGTGAAAATAGAGTGACGTTTGGTGAGATTTATAAACTCTATAAGATGTCGGCACTGCATGCTAGATTAAACCACCTTGTAATAAGTATGTATTTTAAATGCTTTTGTTTAAAGTGGCTGTAACGTGTAATTTTCAGGTTTCAGAATTGTATTTTGTGCGTCTTCTCTTCTGTAACATTTTGGCATGCTTAGTTGTCCAAGAAGTGCTTTAGTTTCCTCATACTGCTTGAACTGCCGCACCTCTTTTCCCCCTCTGTCTGAAACCAGCTGGCCAGCTCTATTGTGATTGGTCAACCGCTTATAGATGTCCTGACCCTTAGCCTATCACGTACAATGGGTTGGAGCCCTAGTCAATAGAAGCGTGTTACGTAGTGATGTCACTATGTATGCAAGTAAACAAAGGAGTCCAATGGAGGCGTTTCAGACGGGATGTAACACACTACAGGAAAACCCAAAGAAAGCATAACAGGGCCCTTTAAAACAGTCCTGATTCTGTGCATTCTTCACAGCACAGCTTCTGATAAATGTTTGTGCATTAATAGTTTAATAATAAAACGGTAGAAGGTGAGATAATAATAATTGTACTGGGTCTAAGTCAACTCAAAACCATGGAAACTCTTTTGATCTATAGCTACAGCTTTCACATAGTCAACTAATTAAAATTGAGCTTACTGTGTGACATTTCATAATGTATGCTTTGTGTATAAATTACCCCAGCACCTTGCTGTCAATTCTAAAAATTGATTGAAAATATATTGATATTTGTGCACGGAAGTATTTCACCTTCTCTTAAAATGATCTAGTACTAAGAATATAGTCTTTGGGATATTTAAGATCTGTGTAGAACGTTTATAATGTATTTACTCGTGCTATAAATGATTGATGAACTCACTGGTACATTAAGTGTTTATGTGTTTGTGCAGATCGTTCTGAATTAGGAATTGTTGCAAACATTGCCATCATTTAAAGGTTTTTATTGCACACTTATGTTGTCAGGGCAGGTATTTGACCATCATAATTATAAAATGCTAGACATGCTGATCCGTCACAGCGGAGTTCAGAGTTTCAGCAGAGACAAGCGCTTTGTGTGCCTTCTGGTTTATTTAATTAGAAACAATGGGTGGTACGTTTTCTGAGCAAAACTGATAAACATAAAAATGTAATCGTAGACATCATTTATTTCATCAATGTGAAACAGTTGCAATGTGATTTCATGAGTGAGTGTGATATAAAACTTGTTATTAAATTTGACATTGAAGTTGTTTTATACCTGCTATTATAATGCAGTGTTTCAGCTCATCCATTTGTCTCATTATTTCATGTCAAAATGTTGACATGACTCCTTGTGACTCTCCACCTCTGTTTCTTTTACATCTACTCTAACGGCCCCTACACACGGTGGCGTGCGTTGCCGCTTCAACGCTTCTGCCCATTCACTTTGAATGGGGTGACGTCACGATTCGCCGAACTGCATTGTGGGAGCAAAGCGTAGCTTTTCTCGCTGTGCTCGCTGCAAAAGTAGAGCACTGTTCTACTTTTGATGCCTCGACGGAGGCGTCAGCCAATCAATCAATCAATCAATCAATGTTTATTTATATAGCCCAATATCACACATGTTACAGTTGTCTCAGAATATCAGTATGACAATACGACACCCTCTGTCCTTAGGCCCTCACATCGTACAAGGAAAAACTTCCGGAGAAAACACACAGTTTAAAGGGAAAAATGGGAGAAACCTCAGGGAGAGCAACAGAGGAGGGATCCCTCTCCCAGGACGGACAGACATGCAATAGATGCTGTGTGTAAATTGAAAAGACAATACATTTGCAACATAGGTAGTCCAAATGTTTGGAAATGCATGTGTGTATAATAGGAAGATGAATCCACGAGGATATCCATCCAGGACCTATGATCCAGGACCACAGCCACGACTCAAGATCCAAGGCTCGCGATCCAGGACACAGGACCGCAGGATCATCCATGACTCCGGATCCCAGCGTATATAGACACCAAAAAGAAAGAAATTTGGGGAAGCTGGGTTAATCGGAACATGAGAGTACACAGGTATAGACAGAGAGAAGGAAGAAGTAAGATGTCCCCAGACTGTCACATCTTGGCCCTGGTTGATCGCCTCACTCCTTCACCTGTGTATTTTCACTCCCTGTTAATCACCTGCCTGGCCAGCATGGAGTCAGCCGACCAGGATTCTGTTGCGGACTGCTCTTCAGAGTCAAGGGAGCAGGATTTACCACCAAGAGCACGAACTTACCGGGCTTCGCCAGGAATTAAAGTTGATGGCCGAGAGACAGGAGTCTGTTTTGACGACTTTTGGTGGAAAATATCCAAAAACTATTACTCCAGCCAAGTCCTCCAGCTCCCCCATTGCCTGTTTTCCCAGTGGATCCTACTCCAGTCCAGTCTCCAACTCCGACCCTGTCCCCTCACCTCTCCCGACCAGATAGGTTTTCTGGGGATTCCGGTGATTGTCGGGCTTTCCTGGCTCAGTGCGGCCTCCACTTTGAGCTCCAGGCTGCATGCTACCCATCTGAGCGCTCAAGGGTGGCATACATTGTCTCCCACCTTTCTGCCCGAGCTGAGGCTTGGGCAACGGCAGAGTGGGTGCGAAGGTCTCCTGTTTGTGACTCCCTCGATCTCTTCTCTGAGACCTTCACCAAGATCTTCCAGCACATCCCACCAGGGCGGGAGGCAGCCAGAGCACTCGTTGGATTGCGCCAGGGTAAGCAGAGGGTTTCTGACTATGCTATAAAGTTCCGTACCATGGCAGCGGACAGTGAGTAGTTATAATGATGCCGCTTTCGTCTCATTAGTATGCATGAAAAAGTGAGAGGTGGACACGCCCCCAATTATGCAAATGAGCTAAGTCCCGCCTCCGAGATGTTCGAGATCCTTTGATGTGAGGGGGTGAGGTGTTATAACGGGTAGATGTGCCTTTGTTGTCTAATTCGTTGATGTGTTGATTAAGGCAGTCTCTTTGAAGTTATGTTGTCTGGCCCCTGCCCCCTCAAACCCCTTTGTAGTCTAAGCCTTTGATGTGAGTTGTTATAACAGGTAGGTGTGAAAAGCCCCCCTGTGTAGTGCCTTTGTTGTCTAATTCTTTGATGTGTTGATTAAGGCAGTCTCTTTGAAGTTATGCTGTCTGGTCCTTGTCCCCTCAGGGTTATCCAATCTAATTAGCCTTTGATGTTTTTCCCTTTGATATGAGGTGTTATAACAGGCAGGTGTGATTTCACACTGGTGTGTTATAAGCCTTTGATGTTAATCTAGGTGTCTCTTTGAAGTTATGCGTGAGACGGTCTAGCCTCCCGCCCCCTCCCAGCCCAGGCCTCTCCCCCCTTTCTCCACCCCTTCCTTTGGCTATGAGGCTGGCAGATTGTGGGGGTTAGAATTAGATGAAAATAGAAATATTCTCAAAACTAAATAAAAGACAGTAATTTCCACTTACCAAGTCACCTTTCAAAAAAGAAAAATGGCCAAGAGACGCCTGTGACAACTTACCGCCATTCGTTCGGAGCGCCAGTCAAGCGCCAGTCAAGAAACAATTAACTATACAATTAAGAACAATTAACACACACACACACACACACACACACACACATACACACACACACACACACGCACACGTTGGAGTTGGCCTTTGATGTGGGGGTTTGAGATAAGCCAGGGATGTTAATCTATATGTTGATTAAGACACTCTCTGTGAGGTGAGAAGCGAGGGGATGGAGTTAAAAAGAAATACGCTCAAACTAAATAAAACAGCCATTAATTTTCACTCACTAAGACACCTAAAAACGTTAGTGTCCTCTCTGCTTGCTAAGGATGTTTCTTTTCAAGTTTTTGTGAAACTGTTAACTACAAGGAAGTATCTGTTTGCAAAGAGGGTATTCATATTCATTTAAAAAGATCTTATTTAGGTTTTTAATAGTGATACCTAAGGATATTCTCTTTAGTGGTATGGATTGTGAACTAATGTGTAATTACTTTATTAACTATAAGAAAGTCTCTCTGAAGAGGGAAATAATAATTTAAAATATCCTATTGCCCCCATGATCTTGTCTTTTTATAATTACTTCACACAACTATAAGGAAGCCCAATATGAAGTTATGTGAGGGTGTAATATTAGAATTGTTGCTGTATGCAACAAAAAAAGGGTTTGACTGGTGAAGACTCTCACTTTTACAGAGAGCTCCGCCGCCCCCTCAACATAACAAGTCCCGCCCTCCTCACCAGATCATTTAAAGGTAAGGGGGTGGAAATAGATGAAAAAAGAAATACGCTCAAACTAAATAACAAGCCAGTCATTTACACTCACCAAGTCACCTTTCAAAAAAGAAAAATGGCCAAGAGACGCCTAGATAGGGGTTTAATCAGCGAGACGCCTGTGACAACTTACCGCCATCAGTCCGGAGCACCAGTCAAGAAACGAATGCAGCATCTGTGCCGGGTTCCGACGCCTCTAGCCGAAGAACTTCATGAAGAATGGACTCTGAAAGATGGCGATGTTTGGGGTCATGTATTCAACTATATGGCGAATGAACTGCATTTCTACAATCTGAAGAATGGAGAAACGTATGGAGCCCGTAGTGTTAAAGCGACACTGACCTCAACAGATTGGGCTGTGTTAACTCTGGTGTCTTCCAGAGATCTCCACACAACCACTGTATCGGAAGAAGTAGTGCATCAAGAAACCATAGTGGAACCAGCGGTGTACAAGATATTTGCAAAGATAAGCAAAGAAATGCAGACAGCATGCGAGATCAAAGAAGAGTTTTCACCGCTGCCCCTCAATGTGAAGGAAGAAGAAGAAGGAGATATATCCCCCCGCCGCCAGAAGTGAGAAGAGTCCTGACAAGCACCGTATGGGAAACTAAAAGCAGACCATCGGGGCGGTGGTATTACTGCGCAAGCCGTTTGGTGACGCTGGGGAAGGACCCCTCTGATGATTTTGTTTTGGAGTATTTCAACTCTACATGCAGGGTTTTTCAGACATCCTTGCGGGTGCCTCTGACTGCTTGGCTGAAAATGATTGATGGAAAAGCTACAAAGAACTTTTTAAACAGAGTCAGACATCGATGGACATTATACTGGTGAAAAAGACTCTCACTTTTGCAGAGGACTCCGTATCCCACTCAACATAACATGTCACACCCTCCTCGCCAGATCATTTAAAACTAAGGACCCCTCAAAGAAAAGCATTGTGTTTTCTACCTAGGTAAAAGGTCTTACGAAAATGTGTTATCTCTGTATCAAGATGATGTGTTTAAAAATGAATCTTGTGAAAAATACCAACGGTGTGAGAGACGTCATAAAGACACTCATTTTAACCACAGTGTTTGTTCTCTACAAATGTTTAAAGATTGTTACAAAATGTAAAAAATAAAAAAGGTATGGAGACAAAATTAATTCAGGTTACTCTGTCTTTATTAGGAAAACAAAAATATAATACAAAATGGTTTAGGAGGTCAAATGTAACCATCTTGGACTTAATATTCTAACAAAATACTTTATCTGAATACATTTTCTTTTAAACGCACTTTTTTAAATTATTTATTTATTATTTCAGTGAAACAATCCAGTTTCTGTTAACATCAATGTTTTTTTCTCTTTTCTTGTGTTACTAGGATAATTTTAGATCCATTTTGGCGTATGCAACACTTAACAACTGGTAGAATATGAAGTACTTTGTAAGGAATTTGGTTTTCTTTTAATGGCAGGGTTTTTGTTTTTGTAAAAACACTTGTTCAGTTAAACAAAGTTTTTTCTTTTCTGATAACCTTACATATTTTAGTTATTTTCTACTACCAAGATACTTTAAGATACACCTTGATGTACGCAACACTTAACAAAGGGTATAATATGAAGTACTTGGTAAGGAATGGGGTTTTCTTTAAGGGGTGCAAAACTTTAGAACTGGGTAAAATATTCATTAATTGTAATGAATTGAGTTTTCTTTCTTTTGATTTTCAACATACTATTTGTACACAATGACTTTTTTCCATATTTCTGACAAAACTATACTTTTTGACTTTTTCCGTAAAATCTTGACTATTACTTATTCTTAAATTTGACCTATTGCTGCTTGGTTGGAAATGATAGATGAAAAAGCTACAACGCTTAAAGAACATTTTTTTAAAACTCTCAATTCTATAAATGACTATCCCCATTCAACGCAATAAGTCCCACCCTCCAATCGGCAAATCATCTAAAACGAAGGACCCCACTAAGACGACCGTTGTAAACTAGCCATGGATCTGAGAAAAACCAAGACTCCCCCTGCGAGTTGCAGCCAGGAACAGACTCCTGGACTACCATCATCACCACCATTTTGGACACCCGAATCCTGCAATACTACTGCTGCTGATTTTGCTCCTTGGGCCAAGACGTCTCTGTTTGTGGACACAGTGAAATCCGTGTTGGTTGATATTGTGGAGAAGGTGATACATCGGTACAGAGAAGAAATCTGCAACGGGTGCCGAGTCAGTCACCCCGGCCAGAGGCAACACGATTTTCTGAATAACATGTCCGATTTTTACTTCAGAAACAATTACAACGTGTTAATGAAAAGACTCTGGCTCACCGACTTCATTACTGAGATCGACCAGACTCTTATTGATAAAGACATTTTCACGGATGATTCGAGGATCCAAGGCGCTTCGGAGGCATTTCTTCACAATCTCAAAAATTGCAGACGCCTCAAGGAGAGACTTGAAAAGATCCATGCCGAGTTGGATGGAGAAGAAGAAGACTATTAACCAGCAGTTGACTGAAGCCAGGGATTTGTTCGATACATTGACTTTTTTCTTTAAAGTAAAATAAAAATGGGAAACTACTATGCAAAACGCTCTGTATATATTGATCACAATGTAGTCAATACACTTTTAATAAGTGTGGTGATGAGGACGATTGAAAACAGAATGAGTAGTGACCCCTTTGTAAAAAGAATGACTGAAGTTTGTAAACTGGAAGACATTTTGGATATAGTTCGTTCTCGCAGTACTATTCCGGATCATTGGGAAACGATTGTAAACGAAACAATTAAAGTGATCCTGGAATCTTCATTTTCCGAAACATTCTGTAACATTACAGCAGAAATGAAACAAACATCAAAAGTGTATCATGTGCTCTCACTGTATTCTCTGTGTCTAGATGTAATGCATCTTTGTGTCGAAAACAGCATACACATGAATATTTTGACTGAAGTGAAAAAACTCCACCATGATATTTCCAGTAATATGGGGAATTCTAAGCTGGAGACGGTCCTGGGGATGCTACAATCAGTATAACTATTGATTTTTGTGTGTGAAAAAATAAAAAATGTAAATAGGACATTTTTAAAAAATAGAAAAAGTGGTTTTTTACATTTAAAAACTGTTGTCTTCATTATAGCAAGGGGAACGTGTCTGGTACATGTGTATTACAGTCCTTCACATGCACTGTTGTCTTCATTATAACAAGGGGAGGATAACAGGGAAGATGTAGGATAAATGTGTACTGAAACGTGCGTATTATACACCCACAGAAACACAGAAACGCAGAAACACACAGAAACACAGAAACACACAGAAACACAGACACACAGAAAACACTAGTATGGTTTTTGTGTTTTCAGTGTTTTCTGTGTGTCTGTACACACAAAGCACAAATCATTTAAAACAAACCCTGAATCAAATCTAGAGAGGACCATTAATAGTCAGATGCTTGACGAAATCTACTAAAACAAAGTACTTCATTATCTACTTTTTCAGCTTTTATACACAAAAGTGTATCTTTCAGTAACTTTCTCAGAGAATTTAAGCATAAATCTGTCAAATGTTCAAAACAGCCTTGTTTCACTGAAATAGCCTCAAAATGACAAAACTGCCATTAAGAGTCAGAATCCTAACGAAATCTACTCAGAGTACTTCATGGTAGTGGTCAGCTTTTAAACACAAAAGTGTATCTTTCAGTAACTTTCTGAGAGAATTTAAGCATAAATCTGTCAAATGTTCAAAACAGCCTTGTTTCACTGAAATAGCGTCAAAATCACAAACTGGCTGAAACTATACAGTGAATTGGAGAAAATAAAATCTTTACCAAGTTAGATCTTAGAAATGCTTATCATCTGGTGAGAATAAGGGAGGGGGATGAATGGAAAACTGCTTTTAACACCCCAAGTGGGCATTACGAGTATCTCGTAATGCCCTTTGGCCTCACAAATGCCCCAGCTGTTTTTCAGACTTTGATCAATGATGTACTTCGAGACATGCTTAACATCTTCATTTTCGTGTACCTGGATGACATTCTCATCTTCTCCCCTGACAAGACGACCCACGGAGATCATGTACGACGTGTCCTACAGCGTCTCCTGGACTACCACCTCTTTGTCAAGGCCGAGAAGTGTGAGTTTGATGTTTCCACTGTTTCATTTTTGGGCTTTATTGTGTCAGTGGGCAATGTTTTGATGGATCCGGCTAAGGTTAATGATGTCTCTGAATGGCCTGTCCCTGCAAACCGCAAGCAAGTGCAGCGTTTTTTAGGGTTCGCCAACTTCCATAGGCCATTCATAAGAAACTTTAGCACTGTTGCTGCTCCATTGCATGCACTAACCTCCCCAAACACAAGGTTTCAGTGGACCTCTCAGTCGGACCAAGCCTTCCAGAGGCTCAAGAAGGCCTTCACCACGGCCCCTATACTGACCCTCCCGGACCCACGTCTGCAGTTTGTGGTGGAGGTGGACGCTTCAGACGTTGGGGTTGGTGCTGTGCTCTCCCAGCGCTCCAGAGGGGACAACAATGTTCACCCATGTGCTTTCCTCTCCCGGAAGCTTTCTCCTGCTGAGAGGAATTACGATGTGGGGAATCGAGAGCTGTTGGCTGTTAAGGTGGCACTGGAGGAGTGGCGTCACTGGTTAGAGGGAGCTGAAGTGCCATTTATTGTGTGGACCGATCACAAGAACCTGGAGTATCACAGTGAAGAGACTCAACCCTCGTCAAGCCAGGTGGGCTCTTTTTTTTAATCGGTTCAACTTTTCACTGTCTTATCGTCCTGGTTCTAAAAACACTAAGCCTGGTGCTCTCTCCCGTCTCTTTGATACGGGCTCTGACCCCCGCTACCATCCTGCCCCCGCTACCATCCTGCCTCCCTCATGTATGGTGGGTGCTGTTACCTGCGCTATTGAGGAGAGGGTCAGAGAAGCAAATGTTGGTAACCCAGGGCCGAATGGTTGCCCTCAGAACAGGTTGTTTGTGCCCTCTCCTTTTCGCTCTCAGGTCATCCACTGGGCTCATGCGTCCCCTCTCTCCTGCCATCCGGGGATCAAACGGACCATGTTTGTGGTCAAGCAATGCTTCTGGTGACCCAAAATGGAGAGTGAAGTGGGGGAGTATGTTGCTGCCTACCCTCGTCGGCCTTCCCCTGGTCTCCTACGTCCCCTTCCTGTACCTACTCGCCCTTGGTCGGATGTCTCTCTGGACTTTGTAACGGGTCTTCCCCTGTCCCAAGGTAACACAACCATTTTGACCATTGTCGACAGATTCTCAAAGTTGGTGCATTTTGTTCCTCTGCCCAAGTTACCCTCTGCCAAGGAAACGGCGGAGGTTGTCCCGTCCAATGTTTTCCGGTTACATGGCTTCCCCCACAACACACTCCACTCTCACCAACTGTCTCTCAGAAATAAAAGCATGGATGCAAACAAACTATCTCCAACTGAACAGTGCCAAATCAGACATCATCATCATCATCGGCCCCGCATCCCGTATCAAAGACATCCAGAATTTCAACTTCACCATTGACAGCCACACTCTATCTCCCCCCCTCACATCCGCAACCTCGGAGTCATCTTCGACAGTCAGCTCAAATTCAACCACCACATAAATCACATCACCAGGACCGCCTTTTTCCACCTCAAAAACATTGCCCGTCTCCGCCCATCACTCTCCTCCTCTGCTGCTGAAACCCTGATTCATGCATTCATCACTTCACGACTCGACTACTGCAATAGCATCCTCTACGGCATACCATCCAACCTAATCAATAAACTCCAACATATCCAGAACTCTGCTGCCCGCCTCCTCACCCACACCCGCTCCCGAAACCACATCACTCCCGTCCTCCAGAACCTCCACTGGCTCCCCGTCCGTCAAAGAATCAACTTCAAAGTCCTCCTCATTACCCACAAAGCCCTCAACAATCAGGCCCCCCCCTACCTCACAGACTTGCTGCACCACCACGCCCCTTCTCCCGCTGCCTCCGCTCATCAGAAGCCAACCTCCTATCCATCCCCACCCGCACCAATCACCGGACCTGGGGGGACATAGCCTTGTCCGTCGCTGCCCCCTCCCTCTGGAACTCACTCCCCCAACCCATCAGAGACCTCACCACCTTCAAAAAACTTACAAAAACTCACCTCTTCAATCTGGCTTTTAATGTGTGATTGTTTACTATATATTTATTTGTTGTTCCTTCCTTTTCCCTTCACTATATCTGTAAAGCGTCTTTGAGCACCTGTAAAAGCGCTAACAAATTAAATCTATTATTATTATTATTATTAAAGATGTTGTGTCGGATCGCGGTCCCCAGTTCGTCTCCAAGTTTTGGAAGGAGTTCTGTGCTCTCCTGGGTGCCACCGTTAGCCTCTCCTCCGGCCATCACCCTCAGTCCAACGGACAGACCGAGCGGCTCAACCAGGAGTTAGAGACCGGTCTGCGCTGTCTCGTCTCTCAGAACCCCACTACTTGGAGTAAGAATCTTATCTGGGTTGAGTATGCGCACAACACATTGCCTTGCTCTTCTACTGGTCTTTCCCAATTTCAGTGTGCTTATGGCTACCAACCGCCCCTGTTTCCGTCCCTGGAGGGAGAGGTCAGGGTTCCTTCTGCCTTGGCACTGATTCGGAGGTGCCGTCGCATCTGGACTGGGGCTAGACAAGTGCTGCTTAGGACGTCTGCTCGGTACAAGAGGATCCTTGCTCCCACCTATCGTGTCGGCCAGAGAGTATGGCTCTCCACTCAGGACCTTCCTCTTCGAGTCGAGTCCCGGAAGTTGGCGCCTCGCTTTGTTGGTCCCTTCCCTGTCTCAAAGATTATTAATCCTGTTGCTGTGAGACTCAAGCTTCCCAGGTCCATGAGGTCACACCCAACGTTCCATGTGGCTCGGATCAAGCCGGTCAAAGAGAGCCCTCTGGTTCCTGCCTCCAGACCCCCACCGCCCCCCCGGTTCATCGATGGAGGGCCAGTTTATTCTGTCAAGCGGCTCTTGGCGGCTCGCCGGCGGGGTCGTGGACGCCAGTATCTGGTGGATTGGGAGGGCTATGGTCTTGAGAAGAGGGAATGGGTATCTTCAAAGAACATTGTCGACCCAGACCTCATCCGGGATTTCCACAGGCATCATCCAAACGAGCCTGGACCATCCGGTGCTGGTCGTTGAGGGGGGGGGGTACTGTCACATCCTGGCCCTGGCTGATCGCCTCACTCCCTCACCTGTGTATTTTCACTCCCTGTTAATCACCTGCCTGGTCTCAATGAGCCTCAGCTGTCCCTAAAGATAACTCATCACCTGTGTATTTAGTCTGTGCTGTTTCCTTGGTCAGTGCCAGTTCGTCTTGTCTGTATAGCAGAAAGTGCTCCATGTTTCTCTTCTGACATAAGCTATTGTTCTAGCTGCTTAGCATTTGTACCAACATTACATTATTACATTACATTACATTGCATTTAGCAGACGCTTTTGTCCAAAGCGACTTACAATAAGTACATACGACCAGGAAGACACAGCCCAGAAGAAAAACAGAATCATATAAGTACAACAGGTATCATAGAGCCACACATTTCAAGTGCTATTCAGCTGGCTATAGATAGGCCAGTCCTATGTTAGTATATAAATGCTTTGTCAGCTGGCTATAGATAAGCCAGTCCTATGTTAGTATATAAGTGCTTTGATAGTAATTCTATCGCTCGAAGTGGAATCTAAAGAGATGAGTTTTCAGTCTGCGCCGGAAGATGTGCAGGCTTTCTGCCGTCCTGATGTCAATGGGGAGCTCATTCCACCATCTTGGAGCCAGGATAGCAAACCCACGTGTTTTTGCTGATGGGAACTTGGGTCCACCTCGCAGCGAGGGTGCAGCGAGTCGTTTGGCTGATGCCGAGCGGAGTGCACGCACTGGGGTGTACAGTTTAACCATGTCCTGGATGTAGGAAGGGCCAGATCCATTCGCAGCATGGTATGCAAGTACTAGTGTCTTGAAGTGGATTCTAGCAGTTACCGGGAGCCAGTGAAGGGAGCGGAGGAGCGGAGTGGTGTGGGAAAATTTTGGAAGGTTGAAGACCAGACGAGCCAACCTAGTTGGTTGTTTTTTTTGTTGCTTCTCTAGTAGTTTTCCACCAACTTAGTTGTTTTTTTTTCGTTACTTCAAGTCAGTACATTTTTTGATCATTGCCTGTTTTATTTTTACCTTTTGGATTAAATGCTTGACAACAGACCTTATTGCCAGGTTGTGCTCTTGAGTCCTATTTTTTGCTTGTGCCCGTACTTGTGCTTTATACAGACAAACTAAGCCTATATCAGCAAAACTAGGGGCTGAATCTAATCAGCTTTATAAGCTTTAATAAGCTTTATCAAAAAGGAAGGTCTTAAGCGCACTCTTAAAAACGGATAGGGTGTCTCCCACCCGAACACAAACTGGAAGCTGATTCCACAAATGTGGAGCTTGATAAGAAAAGGCTCTGGCTCCCATTGTACTTTTAGAGACTCTAGGAACAACCAACAACCCTGCCTTCTTGGAACGCAATGCCCTAGTAGGAGAGTAGGGTATATATATATGTATATATATATACAAGATATGCCTGATCTTTGCAATGTTACGTAGATGGAAGTAGGCGGTCCTTGAAATTGATTTTATGTGGGCGTTAAAGGATAAATCCTGATCAAATATAACACCAAGATTCCTTACAGTCTCACTGGAGGCCAAATTAATGCCATCCATAGTTAGTATATCTTTAGATAATTTGTTTCGTAGATTCTTCGGGCAATAACTTCAGTTTTGGTCATGTTTAACATCAAAAAATGTAAGGTCATCCACGTTTTTAAGTCCTTGAGGCAGTCTTGAATTTTATTTAGATGATTGGTTTCATCAGGCTTGATTGATAAATATAGTTGAGTATCATCCGCATAACAATGAAAGTTTACAGAATGATTCCTTATAATATTGCCTAACGGAAGCATATATAATGTGAACAAAATAGGTCCGAGCACTGAGCCCTGTGGCACTCCATGGCTAACTTTGGTTTGCGTGGAAGATTCATCGGTGACACGTACAAACTGAGAGCGTTCAGATAGATAGGAACTAAACCAGCCTAAAGCAGTTCCCTTTATGCCAACTAAGTGCTCTAGTCTTTGCAATAGGATATCATGGTCGATAGTATCAAATGCAGCACTGAGATCGAGCAAAACAAGAATAGAGACAAGTCCCTTGTCTGAGGCTATTAGAATGTCATATGTGACTTTAACCAGAGCTGTCTCTGTGCTATGATGTGTTCTAAAGCCAGACTGAAAATCTTCAAATAAATCATTGTTTTTTAAGTAATCACACAGCTGTTTTGCGACCGTTTTCTCAAGAATTTTTGAGAGGAACGGAAGATTAGAAATAGGTCTATAGTTGGCTAAAACCTCTGGATCGAGGTTGTGCTTTTTAAGAAGCGGTTTTATCACTGCTACTTTGAATGATTGTGGAACATAGCCTGATAATAAAGACCTATTCATAATATTTAATAAAGAAGTGCTAATTAATGGAAAAACTTCCTTCAACAGCTTAGTTGGAATTGGGTCTAACATGCACGTTGATGGTTTAGAAGAGAGAATCATTTAATGTAATTGTTCAAGGTTTATGGCTGAAAAGCATTCTAGTTTACTATCTAGTGTAATATTAGAACTTACGTTTCCGGGAGCTGTTGATAACACTATACTGGTCAAAGGCAAGAGGTCATTAATTTTGTTTCTAAGAGTAACAATTTTATCGTTAAAAAAGCACATAAATCATTTCTACTGAGTGCTATAGGAATAGAAGGCTCAATCGAGCTATGGCTCTCTGTCAGCCTGGCAACAGTCCTGAAGTGAAATCTTGCATTATTCTTATTCTCATCTATAAATGAAGAGTAGTAGGCTGCTCTCGCTTTACGCAGTGCTTTCTTATATTCATTGAGAGTAATATGCGCAATAAACGAGATTCTTCAAGTTTAGTGGAATGCCATATCCTTTCAAGTTGTCTCGACCTTTGCTTTATTTTTGCGGGTTTCGGCATTATGCCATGGAGCTAATATATGTTGTTTTATTTTGTTCTTTTTCAAAGGAGCAACAGAGTCTAATTTTATTCGCAGCGCATCTCTAGCACCATGATCAATTTGGGGTGGTGTACATTTTGTATAAGTTTCCTCCCTTACATGCAGACATGCTATCGAGTTAAGTATTGGTGGAATATCTTCCTTAAATTTGGCTATAGCACTAACAGATAGGTTTCTGCTGCAGGAGCTTTTGACTAATGCTTTGTAGTCTAGTAACAGTTACTAAGAAATGGTCGGATAAAACAGGATTATGCGGTTTGACTAATAGTTGCTCAATTTCAATACCATAAGTCAGAACAAGGTCGAGAGTGTGATTATAGCAGTAGGTTGGTTTATTTACACTCTGACATAAATCAACAGAATCTAATATAGAGTTAAATGCAACAGTAAGGCTATTTTTATCATCGTCAACATGAATATTAAAGTCACCTAAGATAATTACTTTAATAATAATAATAATAATAATAGATTTAATTTGTTAGCGCTTTTACAGGTGCTCAAAGACGCTTTACAGATATAGTGAAGGGAAAAGGAAGGAACAACAAATAAATATATAGTAAACAATCACACATTAAAAGCCAGATTGAAGAGGTGAGTTTTTGTGAGTTTTTTGAAGGTGGTGAGGTCAGTGCAGTCTCTGATGGGTTGGGGGAGTGAGTTCCAGAGGGAGGGGGCAGCGACGGAGAAGGCTCTGTCCCCCCAGGTCCGGTGATTGGTGCGGGTGGGGATGGATAGGAGGTTGGCATCTGATGAGCGGAGGCAGCGGGAAGGGGCGTGGTGGTGCAGCAAGTCTGTGAGGTAGGGGGGGGGCCTGATTGTTGAGGGCTTTGTGGGTAATGAGGAGGACTTTGAAGATGATTCTTTGACGGACGGGGAGCCAGTGGAGGTTCTGGAGGACGGGAGTGATGTGGTCTCGGGAGCGGGTGTGGGTGAGGAGGCGGGCAGCAGAGTTCTGGATATGTTGGAGTTTATTGAGGAGGTTGGATGGTATGCCGTAGAGGATGCTATTGCAGTAGTCGAGTCGTGAAGTGATGAATGCGTGAATCAGGGTTTCAGCAGCAGAGGAGGAGAGTGATGGGCGGAGACGGGCAATGTTTTTGAGGTGGAAAAAGGCGGTCCTGGTGATGTGATTTATGTGGTGGTTGAATTTGAGCTGACTGTCGAAGATGACTCCGAGGTTGCGGATGTGAGGGGGGGGAGATAGAGTGTGGCTGTCAATGGTGAAGTTGAAATTCTGGATGTCTTTGATACGGGATGGGGGGTGAGCAACTTTATCTGTTTTAAGAACCAAAGTTGATACAAATAAGATTGGCTGCAATGTTTTCCAGGTCAGATGCATAAGACTAAAAACAAGGCTTTCAAAGGAGGTATAATTTAATGTTGGTTTAGTATTGATAAGTAAACTTGAGTCAAAGATTGCTGCAACTCCACCTCCTCGGCCCGTGCCTCGAGCAATATGAGTATTGATATGGCTGGGTGGAGTGGCCCCGTTTCTGCTGACATATTCTTCATGTCTCTACCAAGTTTCAGTGAGACATCATATATCAATATTATAATCTGATATTAAATCATTTACCAATATTGCTTTAGATGCTAGAGATCTTATGTGTAAGAGACCACATATAATCTTCCTGTTTTGTTGCACTGTAGTAGTTATTACATTTACTTTTATTAGGTTATTATGTATGACACCTCTATTAGGTTTTACATTAAATTGTCCTTGGGCAGACACACACACCGTTAATATTGGGTATTTTATTGGGTTCGGGATTCCTATGGATGACTACCTAGGAGAGAGCGCAGAGAAGCGTGTAAGACTGCGACTCCGCCTCCTTGCTCGCGTAAACTCCCTAAGCTCAAGACATGCCCACCGCCAAGCGGCACCGCATGCCGCCGTGTGTAGGGGCCGTAACAGCCCGTCCACACAGCGGCGTGCGTTGAAGCTTGCCGGCGGGCGTGTCTGAAACTCGACCAACAACCAGTCACATGAATATCCCACCCCGGACACACAAGCGTGCGGTTTGATTGGCTAGAGCTTGTACTGGCATATGTTTTGATTGGCTGACGCTTCCGCCGAAGCTTCAAAGTTGAACATTGCTCAACTTTTGCAGCGAGCAACGCGAGCACAATGCAGTTCGGCGAAGCATCCACGCGGCAGCGTGCGTTGAAGCTTCAACGCAGCTTCCCATTGACTTTGAATGGGGTGAGCTCAGGCTTTGCCGAACTGCATTGTGGTTCCATTGCGTTGCTTTGCCTCCGTTGCTCGCTTCGAAAGTTGAGAAAAGTTCAACTTTTCAAGCTTCGACGGAAGCATCAGCCAATCAAATCCTACTGTATTCCAGTACAAGCTCTAGCCAATCAAACCGCGTGCTTGTGTATCCGGGGCGGGAGATTAATGTGATTGGTTGTTGATCGCGCTCTAGACACGCCCACCGGCAAGCTTCAACACACGCTGCCGTGTGGACGTACCGTAACTGTACAAAAAGCTGAATTCCCTTCCTATTGCTGACATTTTCTTTATTTCCTCCACCTCTTCAATTGTTCTCTTCCTCTCTCTTCTTGTCACCTGCATGCTAGTTTGTGCTTTTAGCCTTCTGTGAAATAACACAATGCTCAGAGTCAAATACGCTGCTTTGAACTCTGTCGCCTTGGACGCCTGCCAGTAGTGCCACCGAAAGAATAGCCCTTATTAAGTTGTTCACGCTTTGAAAAAACTGACATGTCTTGTATTCTTCTTCTTTTGATCGTCGCCCCCTTTCTCGTATTCTCTGGCATTCCTTTTTTCTGTTGTCTTCATTGTGTTTGATAGACAGAAGAAGTGAATTCTGCTGGGAAATACAAAGACTGATTGGCTTAATCTAAAAATGGAAACTGAAGTTATGTGTTTGCTTTGTGCACGAGAGTCGACAGTCGTCCTCCTGCAGAGGGAGATAACTGAGCCCTCTCCATCTTTGAGTTTTTGAATTAGTTTAGCAGAGGAGATAGAAAGAACTCAGGGGTTTGACAATTTCACATTCAAACGAAATGTTGATTTAGTCCACATAATAACAGAGTATAGGGGAGACGGAGAGGATATCAAGATTGATATTGTTTAAAGTTTTCTGACGGTTTATTCATTATTAAGTCAAATCCTGTGATTATTTGAATGTGTACTTTATTGTTTGGCCAATATTTGGGCTAGGTTTGGTATTGTATTCCATTGTTTGAGATACAATCCTCAGAAGTTGATGCTTCGAGGTTTTCCATCTGACAGGGTTGCTGGAGCCTTTTCATTTCTTGCTTATTTAGATTACATAATAGTGTGGAAATTGATTCATTAAAAAGGTAATTTAAGTAAATAGGAGCCATTTTTTGCTGACAAGTCTATCAAACAAATAACATACTTTCCCACATGAATCACTCACTAAGAATTTAATAATGAAGAGTTATAATGAAACATATACGGATTCTCAAAAGGCATATTTAAATGAATTAAATCTGCAAACAAAGATTGTTCACAGATCTAAGACATAAACATGTTCAGATTCCACTCCACAGTGCTGCATACATGATCTTTAAATATATATACTATATACTGCATTTTAATACAGTTATGTAAATGTCAGAGCCTCCAGAGCTCCACATATTCTGTAAGTGATTAAAACGGTATACATTGCTATGCTAATAGAAGCTAGGTTATTCAAATGTAATTTACAAAATGAATACTGGATGTCTTACAACATAAAATAATATCTAATAGTATTATAATGTCTTCCTTTAGTTATTCCTATACCAATGTTCAAGGTGACAAAGAACCAATGTGTTGGTCATTGTTTATTGAAGTGTTGCTTATAAATTGATTCGCTATGAAGCTGCCCCAAACCCTTTGCCTGCTTTGAGTGTATACTTGAGTTTTTTTCTACGGACCAAGTTTTTTTGAAATGCTTTAAATTCATTATCAAATAATATCTGAAAGGTGGGCTGTGAGCTACTGAGAGCTATGGTTTAGAAGAGTGAGGGGAATGTGTGAGGGAAAGTTGAAGCCTCACAGCAGAATGGCATTTAACAAATTACTTAAGAGGGTATATCCATGCTGATAAAGTCCATCCATCCATCCAGCAGTGCACAATTATCATATAAATAAGACACACACAGATCTGATATCCTTTCGGCAGCTTTATGGTGAGTGTATTAACGCACAAGCATCCCTACATGAAAAGCCTTTCCTAACAAAGGAATATAGCTCCAGGCATACAGACATGCTAAACACTCCGGCTAGGGTTGAGAGAAACAGGATAACACAGAGAAAGCGACAGAAGAGCAGGGAAAGGAATATGAACAGGGACAAAGATATAAAAGGGAAAAGCGAGAAAAAATAAAGAATTGTGACGTGTACATTATTTATCCTTTGTCATCTATCCCTAACATAATATATATATATATATATATATATATATATATATATATATATATATATATATGATATGTGACAATACAATTGTTGATTCAATGTATTTCAAATAAAGACTTAATTAATCTGCTTTATTAACAAAACATGTTTTTAAGTGTTCACAAGGTCACCTTTGTTTTATATTATTATCAATAGATATCTTGTCATAGAAAAAAAGGTATTGAGGAAAGAAAGCTGCCATTAAAGCTGGTGCTCATGGGAGTGAGGCTGCTCTAACACCTGCGCCTCCAGGTTGAGTGCTCCCTTATTCCCTTTCTCTTATCTACTTCTCATCCCGTCTGAACCAGTTTGTCTGTTCACCTTTTCAGTGCTAAGTCTTTTCAACTTGTTTTTAAAATGTATCGTGCAACTATTTTGCAACTGTGTGCCTGATATATATTTTCCAATTCTTTTGTGTGTTGTGTAAACTTTTCTTACTTTGACTGTAATCTTAAGTTTTTCTTTACCTCACCTCACCCCTCCCATCCACTCCTGTTTGTATCTGAGCTCTCTCTCTCCATATCTCCTGTTGTCAATCCTTTGCTGCTGCCTCCCCCTTCTGTCATTTTTATTATGAGAAAATGACAAAGGATTCTCAGTCTAACAGTACAAATGCCTCCAGCGAAGTCACACACATTATCTTGCCATGACCTCATCCAGGCCAGAAAGGAAAGGCAGATTGAAGTGTCAAGGACAATGGTTGTTTAAGAGAAGCAGGATAAGGACCACAGGTGTTACACCATTCCCCAGGAAGGCTCAGAGAATAAGAAACTGAATAAATAGGACCAGCAGGGTGAGAGAGTCTTCCAGGAATAATGGGTAATAACAGCCTTTAATGCATATCCAACGGCTGGGTTCAGTTTGCTGCTTTACTAACGAGTCCCTCTGGCCCCGTCTCCATTGAAAGTCTTGCTCACAAAGCTGTTTAATGTGAAGGAGTCAAAGGCATTTATTCTACACATTTTTGATCATGTACCCACATAACCTTGACCCTTTGTGCAGATCATCTTAATACAAAAAGTGCTCCCATCTCAAGAGAGTTCACAGACCAGATCCAATGCCTCCTCTTTAGCCATATCTCTTGTCCTCTCCACTTCTCCTGCCTCTTTTTCTGAGCTATTCATTTTTATTTCACGTCATGGCTGGTTTTCCAAACCATTTGTTCCCAATCTCTCTCTGGTGCTTCCTCTCAAACGGTATGCCTCACTCTCCCCCTCCTCTCCTCCCTCTCTCTGGGTTGCTATCTCTTACGTTCTGCCCCCATATTTCATTCTGACTTTGCCTCTCATTAAGCATCCTATCGCTCTTGTCCGCACTCGTCTCTTCCTCTTTTCTTTACCTTACTTACCCTCTCCTCTCTACTTCATTCTCGGTTCTGTTTTACTGTTTATCTAGTGCCTATCCCCCGGTGCCATTATTTTTCTTAATCTTCTCTCACACTGTCTCTCCCTTTTTCACTCTTCTATTTTCATGCTGCATTAAGTCAGTGAGCACTGTACAGAAACCGTATTAAGCGCGAGAGAGTGAGGAATGTGGGGCGAGAGACGGAGAGATCCTCAGAAGTTCTCAGTGTGCTGACAGTGACTCGGGGAGGTCATCTATCTCCTGGGTTTTCTCTCTCGCCTCCTCCCTCCCCAGACAGCTAATTCAATACGCTGAGAACAGGACAGAGCGCTGTTCCTTTGTCAACAAATTTCATTAAGCAACATTAGCAGCGCTATCACAGAGGTGACAGGGAGGAAGTGATGGATTCAGATTAGAATATTGAAAAAGTGTTGAAGAAGCAAAATGGCTGTAACGTGTGTGTGTGTGTGTGTGTGTGTGTGTGTGTGTGTGTGTGTGTGTGTGTGTGTGTGTGTGTGTGTGTGTGTGTGTGTGTGTGTGTGTGTGTGTGTGTGTGTGTGTGTGTGTGTGTGTGTGTGTGTGTGTGTGTGTGTGTGTGTGTGTGTGTGTGTGTGTGTGTGTGTGTGTGTGTGTGTGTGTGAGCACAGTCTACTTGCCACACTTGTCCCCAGCCACTTACAAGACAAACATTTACATAACCCATTTGAATTTTCATTATTTCTCTTGGAAGGATTTCGTAATTGGATTTCTTCCCACAGAATGTCTTCCTTGCCACAAGTACCCAAGAGGAGCGGAATACTGTTAAATTACTGTAGCATTTGAAGTAGTCAAAGCTGGGTGTGGTTTGCAAATGTTCTGTCATTATGGCGTTATTAACATTTTGTGAGAAGGGAACCATTTTAACATTGCTTTCCTCATATTTATACATCTGCTTTTGTAAATGAATCATTTGCGCTGGCTGTTATCACTTCCTAAAATGGTACGAAAGTACTAAAAATGCAAATGGTCGATTCCATTTAACAGATTGTTGCTGAAAGGTTACAGAAGAAGGGATAGCATTTTTTTTTACAGTTTATTAGGAAGATAAAGAACTCCCCAACTGAGATGGGCACAATTTTACTTAAAAGCTGGTGGCCCGCAACAACCTGAGATCTACACTCTACTGTATACAGCTGTGTTTCTGCTCTAAAATAGCAAAAGAGGAGCACTTCAGTCTAGGGCTGCTCAATTAATCGTATTTTAAGAAAACAACATAATCGAAATAAAACGATTTTTTTTTTAAAGAAAAGAAAAAAAGTCTTATTTTTTGTATTGGTTTTTCAGTTGAATTATACTTCAAGATCAGAGTAATCAACTGTTAAAAACATACTGTTCACATTTTTTTTGATGTGAACTTTTTTTTTGATGAAAACTTTTCATGTTTTCATCAATAACATGTTGCAATCTCTGCAAGACATCCTTCACTGTAAAAAGACAGATAGAAGCTAAACTTGAATATAAACACCAACAAAATATAGGTTTGCTGGACCATGGGTTTAGATGGTTTAGATACACTGAATGACAGTAAGTAACCCATGCCATCACACAGGATACACTTTTCAAGTGACTTGCAAAAATTAACGAAAATGTGATTCATCTCTTGGCTTGTGTGTTGAAGTCACTAAAGGGGCCTTGCTACCACCTTGACTTTTAAACTTAAAGGTTCCTACCAAAGGCATTACCAAAACATCTTTCATCTTTCAACATCTCAAAGGCTTTCTGTATTGGCACTCTGAGATTGAATATGACGTTAAGGCCCATATCTCAACACTGAGAAACAGGAATACCCTGCGATTTACACAACTACACATGTACACAGACACACTCATTCAGATTGTTTTGCAATTTAAATCCTTATTGTGACCCCCTCCTCCCTGTGTTCTCTCCTCGCTCCCTCTCCTCCTTCGTCTGGCTCTCTGGCAGCTACAGGGAAAAGTGACTGAGTGAGTGTGTGTGTCTTATTGTTTGTCATGAAAATAGGATTTCAGCAGATGGATAGAGAGATTCTGGAGGAGAAATACAATCTAATAGAAAGTACACACACACACAAAAAAAGAATGGATTGTTATGGATACCGGTTTCCTCTCTCCCACATGAGGGAGTAACAGACTCCATTGTTCTTTTTTACGTGTGTATGTGTTTGTTTGGTTGTGTGTGTGTGTGTGTGTGTGTGTGTGTGTGTGTGTGTGTGTGTGTGTGTGTGTGTGTGTGTGTTTGGTTGTGTGTGTGTGTGTGGGAGAGCAGAAATTCATCCCTGTTAGAAAGGAAAAAGCTGTTCAAAGAATTAACCTTACATCTGATATTTGCAATCAAAGGCACACATCGCTACCTACACATGTATATGGAGGGATTATCTTGTTTCAATCAGGGGAGACGGTTTTGATGTAATAATACATATTGCGCAGATGCACAAATGAATGTAATGGTAATTTTGGCGATTAGGCCCCGTTGTGCAGGAGGTATCATTCGGGAGGGTAGAACCGATCCGATGAAACCCCCCTGGGGTCTAGACACTGGTGGTGGTGAATGGATAGTTGGGGTCGGTCTGAAGAGGAGTGGTTTAGCTTGACCCTGGATTCAGAGGGACAGGAGGTGAAAAGGGGTGGTGGAGGGTTGCGTAGAGTCACCTGAAATGACAGCTGTCAGAGGGGGAAGAGCAGATTTTAAAGGTTTGATAGGCTATGATAGGCTCTTGAGAATAGAGCGAAGTGATTGGTTAAGCTGAAGATCACTTATTGAGAGGAGAGAGAGTAGTAACATGGGAATAGAAATACATGCATGAGTAAAGACTGTCTTCCTGGTTGAACATGTGCTGAGCTTCATTTAGCAGATGCCCAACCAATTGTTTGTATACCACCCTCTGTGCGTGAGATATTTAGAGAGATCTGTGTGTTATTGATAAAGTGACAGGAAGGGAATAAAATAAAGGATGTCTTCTTTTCATAGTAATGCTGCTCTTCTTGGCTTTCCTCTGAGATGTTGAGTGATGCATAGAGGATGAGCCAAAATTCCCCCGTGGGGATTATAAACAATTCATGTTATCTATATAAATAATATTTCATATTTTTCTCTCATGCGTTCATGAATATGTATTCTGTTTCAATAGGAAGTTCTCTACATTTCAGGGAGGCCGAAAATGCGAATGTATCTACTATATCTCCATCTGATAGGGTCGTGTATCTCCCTTATCAGACTGTGTATCTACAGTAGATACAGACATCAATCTTTAAACTAAATGTCACTGCAATTTGATGCGGATATATTCCGTTTTGTAATGATAAACGTGTGACTGCAATTTCTTGATTCGATTTCAAAAAATATTATAACTTGTTGCCTTAAGGATCCTTCTTTAACCTAACATTCAGTACACATGTGCATCCGAGTTTGGGGTGTACGGGCATAGGCTACTGTATGTTGTAAGGCAGATGCTATTTGCACCGATAGTGAACAATATATTTGCACCCAAGTGGTAAAGGGGGTTTGAGGCAGGGTGGGTGTAAATAGCTGAATACCTGTGTTGTAGCTATTTCCTACTGGGTGAAAATAGACACTGATATTATAATTCCCCTTTCAAAACTGCTATTGAACACAGTAAACTTTTGACACAATTGTCCCAAAATGTATTTGAGTGTGGGGATATTCCAGTGGATAGAAGTAGTATTTTTGGAGAACAGACATGACTTCTATCAGTAAAATAAAGTAATGGTCAGTTCACCATTAATAGGGTGAAGCCTGCGAGCTAGTTCAGGCAGTCAACGCGAGCACCAATAATACATTAACACGTGACGCATGTAAATGACGTAACAAAGTTAGCTTCATTAAAAAAGAATAACACAATTAATGTCATAGTTCAATTAGATAAATAAATACTTTATTTCATGTTATTTTATAATCGTTAAATATGGCATGATTTAATACAGTTTGTTTTACATGTTAAACCGATATGCGTATGTGTTTCTTGTGCCCAGGAACTAATGTTTGTTCATGTGTTGGTACTGCGTGTTTTGTTGTTACACTGTACAACTCAACGTGCGTTGACGTCTTTGTTTGAAGCTCTGCTGAAGTCTGTGACAAAGTTTAATGTGACAAAGTTAAGGAACTAGATTAATCTCCTTTCATGACAAGCGGCCAACGAGTTCTCATGGCGTAACGGAAGAGGGGAGGCTACAGGATGAAAACTCCAAGAAATAAACGCCAGTTTTAAAGAACCGACCTGTGTCTGTGTCGTGAAGAGAGCTACAACGCGTCTCTCTTACAACCAACCAAACACAATCTCCTTAACTTGCCGCTCTATTTAAGCTGACAGATCTGCCTGCCTCTGCCTCGCTAATGCTACGGCTCTGTCACATTGCTGATGCGTTCACGTTCTGCTTGCCTGCCCCACCATCACCCCAGCTTCCACCTGTAGGCTCGTAATCATCACTCAATGTTTATGTAAATCTGTGGAGTGATGAGGCCCGAGCCTAGACGCCAAACTCAACTATATACTGCTCTAATAAACATATTAAGAACACGTGAGTTGTCTGACGGAACTTTATTTTACTGTGTCAATACTTCTGAATCTTAAGGAGATGGAGATGAAATAGAGCAAAAAGCATGTTATGATAATTAGTAATCGAATGACCTTACACATTGCTCAGATTCTCCCACACACATGTACTGGTATTCTGCCTTGACATGTATTTTCTACTCACTCTGATAAGAAAGTATTTATAATATGAATCCGGACATTCATCAGGCACATTAAACACAAAAGAAAGGCTTCTACATATTAATGACCACTCTCTCTTTATCTAATTATCTCCATTAGTTTAAGGCTTAATGGAGGGAGGGCAGAGAAAGTAATGCTGTAATGGAGAAGGTTTTTTTACCAACTTGACTGCTGCCAAATTAATTCCTCCTCATCTTTGTTCAATAGAAACTATAATTATGTGTTTCGTTTGCTGAGAGCTTGGCTGTAGGAGTTAAGGGAGTGTATGGTGCGTGAAGAGAAACAACATCTATTTCCAGATCTTGGACTGTATCAACAGCTTTACACTGATTTGTTGGCTTTCTTCTTCTATTCTGAAATGGCTATGTGTGTTAATAAGACCAATGTATATCTTCCTTGTCTCCCTATCTATTTCAAAAATCATTGAATCAAAAAATCCATTATGCTATGTCACACATTCAAACTAGAATTTGTTTCTCCTCTTTACCCCTCTCTGCTGCTTCTGTTTGACTGATTGTAACTGTAAACAAACTTTATATAATGCATAGAGATGCAGGATCTCTTAGCATAGAGTTGATGCTGTCAAATATTTAAATATGGGAGTATTTATAGCCCTATGCTTGATGACAACACATTTTTTCGTATTGAGTGAGTGTGTGAGTGTGTTGGGGGGAGCCTGTCAAACTCCCCCCCCCCCCCCCTTTTACACTCAATTCTCTCCGCTCTGTCTCCCACCTGTATATGTGCTGTCAACAACTTTCATATCTATCATTACCCAGTCCAGCTATCTCACTTTCTGGGTCCTGTACCCTTCTCCATATATCCTTTCTTCGACTTCCTCCAGGCTACTAAGTAGCCCAAGAATATATGCAAACAAACCGGCTGGCCTGTAAAGAAAGGCAAGCCAATTTATGTTATTTTACTGATATCAACAACCGTTATCTGTCAAATTAAAACACTTGCAAAAAAAAAAAAGCTTCATTTAGTCATTTAGTTAATGGAGAATGATTTATTTTCAAGAAATGTTAGAGCACATCATGATCCTTGCTGGAAAACCTTACAGATCTGTACAAATCATATAGGTGATAACCAAGGATTAGTAAAGGACAGTCTTAGCACGGCCATGGCAGAGGTATGAACCTAATACAATATGTTATATTTTAAAGAGAGTTGGTTACATTTAATTTTAACATTTTTACATTCCTTTGTGCCATGATTATCAAAAAGACCATTAAATGAAGTACTTCACGCAACTTCTAACCTTAATCACACATTAGAAGTGAATGTGCTTGTCAATAATAGGTAGGAGTATGGAGGCCAACCCGAACAGAATCATTCAAGTACAAACAATAATAATGAGGCCGGGTTAAGGACAGAGCAAAGGAAGTCGGTTGGAAAGAATAAATTGGAAGAAAAAACATGAACGCTGAAGGACATTGTTGGTCGGTTCATTCTGTTAGGAATCGTGGAAAAAGGTAGGACCCAAATGCAGACGACAAAAAGGTAAAGGTTATAAACAAAAGCAAGCTTTATTTAAAAGCTGAAAAAAACCGCAAAAACATGGCATGAAAAACACAGGTAGCACAAACACACAAAACTGACCGTGACCAACAAGGAGGGAGACAGGAGAAACAAGAAGCGTGAGGGAGGACACACAAACAATGAACCGACAGGGGAACACAGGAAGAGACAAGACGAAATACAGGGAGGGGTACTCATGAGACAAGAAACAGCCGGGCAGGGGAGGCAGAAACACAAGGGCTACAGGTGAACACAATTAGACAATCAGACACACCAGGGAAACTAACAACAGGATAACAAGACACAGGTGGGAACAGAACAGCAAAATAACACCCAAAACAAGACAGACTAAACCAGAAATGTGACATGTCACATGACATTAGGATTGTGACAATGGACATGGGTTACTATTTAAAAAAAATTGCAAATGTATTTAAGAACCAATCGATGTGAACATATTTTCAGTGGGGGTAGACCTCAAATCTTCTAGGGGGGTCTGGGGGCATGCTCCCCTGGTAAGATATTTTTTTTAATTTTGGAGTTAAACGCATCAATCTGGTGCACTTTGAGGGGAAAATAAAGAGACTAGATCTATGGAAACACCCATATGAAACAGAACTGTATAGCCTACATTTAAATAATCATAAGAACATGGCCATAACCAATAACATACCATATCCATTAAAAAACATTGAAACTTGTTTATTTAATTATTTTTCGGTTCATTTATAGTTGTGAGTGTGTCTGGGCTCCTGAATCAGCCTCACCTGTCTCCCTCCTCTCCCCCCTGCTCCTCTTTGAGGCAGCAGCAAAGACTTTAAAAGTGTATCTTACTTTTTTTACCTAGTTAACATTTTCTTTCTTTTTATTCATGCATATTTTTCTAATCACTCCCCCCTCAAATGGAAATATGTGTTTACATAAATGGTGACCAAACTGTTTGACATAACTGACTAAGTTAACTACCCAGAGTCCTTAACCTCACCTGAGCTTATCAGAGGCTCTCAGTGTGACAGAAGTTACATTTATTTGTTATTGGCTATGGTAGGTTATTGGTTATGTTCACATACTTATTTGATTATTAAAATGTAAACCGATCTTTTTCATATGGGTGTTTTAGAATTGAACCCCCTAGATTTAGTCTCTAGTAATTGTGTGCTCAAAGTGCACCAGATTGAAGCAATTTACTTTTAAATGTTCAAACATTTCTTCCCGGGGGGGCATACCCCCGGACCGCCCTAGAGGATGTGATGTCCACCACCCATTTCAAACATGTTCATACAATACTGAATACATTTGAAGTCTTGTTGATGTATATTACCTATGTCAATAAGTTTCTTTTTTTGTAGTGTATTTGTCTTCTGTAGAGATTTTTCATTTATTCTTTATATATTCTATTGGGGGGGGGGGGGGCAAACATCTCGCCTAGGGCATCAAATTGGCTAGAGCCGGCCCTGATTTCATGTCATGTGATACCTTGCATGGTGAGCGAACCATTTAATCAACCTTTACTGTACTGTAGCTAGCAGCAGCAAGTTCGGCAGCATTATAAAAAAATGTAATAGCTTGCATTTATAATGTGCAGCAAACCAAAGCACAAGAGTGGTGCTCAAAAGAGAAAGGACAAGAGAGAGTGTATATGCGTGCGTGTGAGTGCATCAGCGTGCGCTTATGTTTGGGGTGATGGGGGGGGGGGGGGCCCCAAAGCAATATTTGCACCGGGGCCAATCACAACCTTGTTACACCACTGCCTAAGAGTGTTGTAAGGGTTACTTTCGCAGTTAGGTGTCTCATTAAGCTATTCAAGTGAATCAGCATCCAAGCCTTCCCCTCAGTGGTCTTCTGCTATCATCAATGTTATTAAGGCTGCCAGTGCTTTTTTGTCAAAAATACCAATATTTTAGGCTACATATCAATACACTTGTTGTTAAAATACCTGTGCCAGATTCTTCACATACCTAAAATCATAGATCATTACTCCAGTTTTCAAAGCCTTACACATTGAGCAACCATTTTGAAGCTCTGGAACATTGTGTTAGTGGCAGTGTTCTTAAGTAAGTTATAGGCTATTTCTAAATATAGTTGTATTCAGTCCAATTGCAAATTAGTACACACTGGTGCCAGTATTCCAACATAAGAGTAGCCTACTGCTAAGTTGTTGATACTTTAATATGCTATATTTTTTCCATGTGCAATGGACTTGGTGAAAAGAGGCACACTGGATGTGTATTGGATGGTCAGTGATAAATATGGCACCATTACAGGTTATCCCAACATTAGTTGTCACGTTGTATTACCTCTCTTTTGTTTGTAGATCAAATCATTCCCAAGCAACATTAGCTGCATTGTTGGGCTGTCTGAAAACGACGCAATATGTCATAGTAAGCTTATTCCCAGAGTAATTAAGCAAATCATCACCTCTGTTTACAATATTATCTACGCTGTCACTCCAGTCTGTTAAAAGAGTGACGGTCATGGTTGTTCCCTTGCTATGTCATATTCAATTGATCTGACTTAAACATAATCTTGTGTTTGGTATTTGACATATGCCACAGATCAATAGCTTCTCCTGAACTGATCCCTATGGACACACAAACAAATAACACACACATACAGTTTCAGTCTTTGACAATACAGAGAAGCCATGGGGCCTTACAGTAACAGCTTGTGCAGCTTTATGCTCAATCTAGCACATCAAATATAAAGAATGGACTCTGCGTAGCATAGTATTGAATTCAAGTCATATTATAATCCTGTCAGAAGCTTGCTTTTTTTTCTTGCTTTAATTGTGCCTCTGCTACTATGGGTGTAATTGTTACAGTGTTACACATTACACCTTCACTGCAGTGTCTTATTTCCAAAGGCATTCACTAGTGATTTGAGCTAAACACTTGCAGTTGCAATTTCTATTCTCTTGCCTTTCATGTCCTTATAGTGGATGCTGTTTAAAGTTGCTCTTATGTTGCTTTAGTTATTGGCTGTTTTATTCACTCATACCATCTTACTCTAAGAGAGGAATAATCCCACCCTTTACTTGAGATGTAACCACTTCGTTTCGTAGGGGCGGCAATGGCTCAGTCTGTAGGCACTTGGCTTGGGAACCGTAGGGTCGCTGTTTTAAGTCCCCGAACAGGCCAGATAATAGAGTGTGGTTCGGTACTTGGAGAGGTCCCAGTTCACCTCATGCCTAGGAGATCAACTGGGACCTAGATCAAGGCACCGCCCGGTTTTCTATTGTCCATTGTCCTCATTAGTTTAAGCAGTTGCTTCACTCTGTATTCTCCAGCTGTGTCTTTTTCAACCTTACATTACATGTTTTGAAGTTATTCAATGCTGATAAGCTGCCAACCTGGCACGCGTGGCTCTGCCTCATTTGTTTCTGTTTTTCCCCATCATTTTCTCTGTTCTCAGTGATTCATTTGTTTTTCTGCGAGAGATGAGGGCAAGAGGAAGGCATCTTCACAGGTGGCTGCTGTGGTAACAGAAGGTGGGGATTAGATTTCACACCCTGTGTGTTTTTGTACGTGTGTAGAAAGTTATTTCTTCAGTGTGTGATAAGAGAAATGGAAGATCTAAGTCAGTGCCCCAGGTAGAGTTTATAGCTGTCTCTTTATCTAGCTAACACACAGGATATACTGTATTCATAGAGCATAACAGATACAGGGAGACTCCACTCTTTGCCTGGTCAATCCTTTTGCTTCTTTTTCTCTTTCTGTTGTAAAGCATTGTTGTTCTTGGTTTTTATACTTTGACCACCAAGTTCTACTCATTTTCTCTCAAATAAATGTCATGTTTTAAGTTGCAATGAGGCCTAGATGCATGATCATTTCTAAAGTTAACTTTTTAACTTGCATGTTTCTTCACTGACAGCAGCAGCATGATTCAAGCTCTGCACTAACTGTGCAACCCATGAATCCTCTCCACTGCCCTTGGAAAGGTGCTGTTTGTGTGACTGGCATGTAATGTATAAACCTGCCTGACCCCTGATGTGGAGCTCAAGGGGAGACAGTTAACAGGCTGTGTTTTTCTCTCTGTGTTGTATCCTTCTATCTGTGTGCATCTCAGTGCATGCATTTGTTCAACTCATTGCCCAACAAAAGGACCTCTGGCATTGGCAGCCATGCCGTGCCAGTCCAAAACAATTTGGGGCACAACCAAAAGCAGATAAGGGATGCTGTGAGACTCATCCTGAGCTATGATGCAAAATGTACAGAGCGTTGAGAGGTTCAATTGAGAGATGGGGCAGTAAAAGTAATATAAAGTCAGAGGATGAAAATGCAGAGCGTAAACTATGTACTCGAGCATTTTTAAGCTGAAGGGGGAGTAAAGAGACAGATGAGAGAGGAAGCTTGCTGTTAGAACAAATGTGAGATGTGGGAGCAAGAAAAAAGTGTCAGGCTGGATGATCAGGCTGTTGAAAGAAATGTGAAACAAGCTGGAGGGTGGGAAGAGGGAGACAATCTCAAGTGAGTGAGGGAATAGGGAAGAAAAACACCAGCAATACCAGGTGGAATAAACAAGGTGTGGAGGAATGTCAGAAAGAGGTTTATAAAATGGACTTGTAGAGTAATTTCATTGTAAGGGAAGAACTACTTGCTCATTAATTTGCTGAGACATTCGGGCTGCAATGAGGCCAAGCTTAAACCAAGAGTGTTTCCATTAATGTTGTTTGTTTTGTTCACTATTTTACTTCCAATCTCAACAAATGAGATGCAAATACAGAAGAACTTAGAAGAGTTATTTCAGAAGTGCTGATTATATGTCTCCTTTGGGCTTATTTTTTGATCACGCAGACTTAAGGGAACAATCCAATGGCGCCACCAGGAAAATCAAGTATACACTAGAGTGGAATCTGATATCATCCCACATCTTGATAGGTATTTTAATACATTTACGAACACTAGAAAAACACATTTTAAACTTATCTTCCTGTGTTGTCAGAGTCTTGATGATGTTGGACGTTTATTGTCAGATAATTTATGTTTTGGTGTTTTGCCGTGTTTTGCCTGACCCAGCTCCGCCAATAAAGGACTTTGATTTAAAGAAACTGTCTTCTGCATTTGGGTCCTACGTACTCTGCTCTCCAGCCCTGACACAAGTAATAGCAGTAAATGAAAGTGTATATGTGTATGTGTATATTATGAGCTACTCAGGATTCAATTCTTGCTGTTCTTGAAATACTGTACTTGAGATTACAACCTTCAGTTTTTACAAAGGGATATATCTTCTTTTCTCCTAAATAACTTAAAGACTGTCCGCTTATGCCTCTTTTAAGATTTGCTCAGATACTTTTGCAGACAGATTTACCAATGTATTATTCCTTTATTTCACGTGTCTTGCCTAACTGATTGGTGTGTCAGGCTGCACTTTGACAAACTGCCAGTTGAATGTTAAATGTGGAATATTAATACATTTCCTATGAAGCATGCCAAGAATTCGTCTTTTTAGACATTGACTGTCTTGGTCTGGGGTGAATAGCGCTCCTTTGGGATTATTTTGACCTGCAGGAAAGGAGATGAAGAGAAGACTTGTAGAGACAGATTGATAGACAGAGAGGGAGACAAGTGTTCTTAATTGGCAGTCATACCCTGTCAGTGCCAAATGTTTGAAGGAATGAGTGATTTGTTGAGCAGTGGAAAAGACTGATTTGATCTGACAGTATCTGCAAATATGACAGAGAGATCTCAAGGAGTTGATCATATTAAACCACCTCTCTGCAGGAATAAACTGTGGACTCGGTCTCATTCATTCTATATCTTCCTTTGTTTTTTGGTCTTAATTGAATTTATTAGTTTTTTTGTGTTTTGCTGTAAATCAACCAATGCCCACCGTGTTTGCCTGTAGCAGGACTTGCAGGACACACACTGTCATGTTATCATATACCTTATTAGAATTACACATAAACAACTAAACCTGTCAGCAAAGCTTGGAAATAATAAAATGTTAGGCATTAGTAGGTTTTTACTATTTGTCTCTGCAGATACAGGCTGTAATTAGCTTTCACAGCTACAACTCGCCTCTGAAATAACCTCAATACAGGTATTCTATTTCCTCCCGCTGTGAGACCAGCGCTGTGGTCAGGTATGGGATATCCTCTTTAAGGTGGTGTGTCTTAACAAGCTAGGAACCAGTGATGATCAGGGGTTTGTTCACATCTTTATTTTGGTTTACCCCCAAACCGAAACTGCAAGCCTATTGCAGAAAAAAGGAAAATAATTTGAAGCAAGGACCCAAAGCATCTTACTCTTCATGATTCAGTGATCTGTCTTACCTTATAAGAACCAAATAAACTAATCTGTTGAGAATTGCTGAAAAAACGTAACTGGGCTAAAGGGATTTTCTTCTTTGGTGACATGTACAGAAATGAAGAGCGACTTAAATGGCACTACAGGCATTAATTACAAACGACAACAACTATAAAGTTGTACTATAACAATATGGAATAAATGGATGTTGATATTGGTTAAATAATCTGAAAAGTATGTCCAGTTTAGCTTTTGATTTATGTATATCATATTATCTTACCCTCACCTCTGCAGGAAGATACAAAGGTTTTGATCAAATATGAGTCGATTCATGCAGTTGGGCTGCAGATCCTGTTGACATTTGTGTCACTTTATTTAGTGCAAATGCCAGAAGGAAAAGCAGGAAATTACAGATTTCTCCTAAAAGTATTTAGAGCAGCAGCCAAAAAAGCAATCCCTTGTAAATGGTTACAGGCGGATCCACCTACAGTAGATAACTGGATTGGAAACATCAAAGAGATTCATGAAATGAAAATACTGGCTTTCCTATTAAGATTGAAAGACGATGTATACATTGCAAGATGGATAACATTGATAATATATGTACGAATAAGAAAACGTGCTTCGTGGTTTGCCACACTTTCTTTCTCTTCTTAAAATGTACTTTACCTTTTATTGTCTGCTTTTAATAACATGTAGAGTGTGTTTGCAAACTGCGAAGCAATGAACCAGAATATAGGCTATCTTGATATTGAGAATGTCATATTGATGTTGAGATTCTTTTTTATTGCTTTTGACCAAAAGTGTTGAAGAAAATGAGACTTTAAATCTCAGAGTATACTTTTTTTTCAGATTTCTTTTATTTGATCAGATTTCTATCGCCCGATTTTTTTGTTTTATATTACTTTAGTTTATTATAAATACACTGAACAAAAATATAAATGCAACACTTTTGTTTTTGCTCCCATTTTTCATGAGATGAACTCAAACGATCTAAAACCTGAACACGCTGTCGTATGTGCCGATCCAGAGCATCCCAAACATGCTCAATGGGTGACATGTCCGGTGAGTATGCTGGCCATGCAAGAACTGGGATGTTTTCAGCCTCCAGAAATTGTGTACAGATCCTTGCAACATGGGGCCGTGCATTATCATGCTGCAACATGAGGTGATGGTCGTGGATGAATGGCACAACAATGGGCCTCAGGATCTCGTCACGGTATCTCTGTGCGTTCACAATGCCATCAATAAAATGCACCTGTATTCGTCGTCCATAACATACGCCTGCCCATACCATAACCCCACCACCACCATGGGCCACTCGATTCACAACATTGACATTAGAAAACCGCTCCCCCACACGACGCCAAACACGCTGTCTGCCATCTGCCCTGAACAGTGAAAACCGGGATTCATCCGTGAAGAGAACACCTCTTCAACGTGCCAGACGCCATCGAATGTGAGCATTTGCCCACTCAAGTCGGTTACGACGACGAACCGGAGTCAGGTCGAGACCCCGATGAGGACGACGAGCATGCAGATAAGCTTCCCTGAGACGGTTTCTGACAGTTTGTGCAGAAATTCTTTGGTTATGCAAACCGATTGTTGCAGCAGCTGTCCGAGTGGCTGGTCTCAGACGATCTTGGAGGTGAACATGCTGGATGTGGAGGTCCTGGGCTGGTGTGGTTACACGTGGTCTGCGGTTGTGAGGCCGGTTGGATGTACTGCCAAATTCTCTGAAACGTCTTTGGAGACGGCTTATGGTAGAGAAATTAACAATCAATTCACGGGCAACAGCTCTGGTGGATATTCCTGCTGTCAGCATGCCAATTGCACGCTCCCTCAAAACTTGCGACATCTGTGGCATTGTGCTGTGTGATAAAACTGAACATTTCAGAGTGGCCTTTTATTGTGGCCAGCCTAAGCATGGCCACAATAAGCATCTTGATATGCCACACCTGTGAGGTGGGATGGATTATCTCGGCAAAGGAGAAGTGCTCACTATCACAGATTTCTTCAGTTTTGTGAACAATATTTGAGAGAAATGGTTATTTTGTGTATATAGAAAATGTTTTAGATCTTTGAGTTCATCTCATGAAAAATGGGAGCAAAAACAAAAGTGTTGCATTTATATTTTTGTTCAGTGTAGATTTGTCAAATTGTGATTATATTGTATTATTGTCGTTGAGTACACCTTAAAAACTAGTTCATCTGAACAGGTTGTTCCCAATTAAGAATTTCCACTGTTTCACAAAAAATATGTACTAATTAACTAACTAACTAACAGTGCAGATTTTGAATTTATTTAATCTTTTTCTATTTCCCCTTTTGGTTGTTTTGTTGTCTGTGAAGCGCAAACCAGTTAGAGAAAAAGATACAGGTTACAAAAGCATGGAATTATAAACACAGAATATCTAATAAAGGTTAGATCAAATAGCATAACTCTCAGAAAATAGGCTTTCATAACGGGCGATAAGAGGGGGCCTCGTTGCAGATAACACCTCGGACGTAGTCTCCATCACCCTGCTGTTGTTTCACCTCCTGAGGACAGCCCTAACTGCCCGGGTCAGGAAACCTCAGTGCCTTTTCCAGCCACCCTGTGTGATACTCTGCAGCATTGCAGTGCTTCTCTCTTCTTGTTGTTTCCCTTCAAACAAGACATATTCTGTAAATAGATAACCTCTCAGAGTTGCAAATGTATATATCTAAACTGATTTCTTCTGAAGGTGTTAGAGCCCTTGACATGTTTTTCTTTTCTTTTGTATTCTTGGTTTATACCATTTAATTACTTTTTAAAGATATTTAGTCCTATGCACTCTCCTGTCCTTGGCCGTTAACTTACTGTCTGCCTCTCTGTCTGTGTCTCGTCTGCCTCTATGGAGGAATAGATGATGTCATACTGGAGAAAGATTCAGCAAACTTTGACTTACACCAACACTCTCTTTACTTTTCTCTCTCATGGTTCAACTCTTGTTCTGTGTGTCTTGTCTTTATCTTTAGTGGGACTGTTACTGTTTTTTCTTTATTCTGGAAGCCCATTATCACTCAACAGCTCTACGCCAAATCTGAGGTCTCACCATATGCCGTTTCCATGGAAACGCATGCCTCGCCATAAAACACGATGTTGTTTTATGGCGACAGCACCAGACTTCAGATAATGGTTAATGGTGATGCCCTCAACAGCTCTATGTCAATTATGGGGTGTCATCATATGCAGTTTCCATGGAAATGAATCCCTCAACATGTCTATGTGCCATTAGTGAGTTTTCCTCAAAAACTGTTGCCATGGCAACGCATCCCTCGCCATAAAACACGATATTGCTATAACTCCTATGCAAATGGTCAAAACAGCAACAGACTTCAGATAATGGTTAATGGTCCGGCCCTCAACAGCTCTATGTCAATTATGGGGTGTCATCATATGCCGTTTCTATGGAAATGCATCCTCGCCATAAAAAACGATGTCGCTGTAACTCCAATGGACACGGTTCGATCGTCCCCCAAACTTCGCTTGTATATCACCGGTCCATGCCTCAACAGCTCTACGACAAATCTGAGATCTAACCATAGGCTGTTTCCATGGAAACGCATCCCTCGCCAAAAAACACGATGTTGTCGTTACTCATATGAAAATGGTCAAAACATCACCAGACTTCAGATGACAGTTAATGGTCCAGCCTTCAACATGTCTATGTGCCATCCTCAAAAGCTGTTGCCATGGCAACGCATCCCTCGCCATAAAACACGATATTGGTATATATGAAAATGGTCAAAAAGTGCTTAAACTTCACATGTGTGCTAAAAGTCCAGCCGTGAAGACATCTATTTGACAGTTTTAAGATTTCTTCAAATGCTGCTGCCTTGGCAATGTTCGCTATGAAACACGGTTTTCTCATAACTTCAGTGAAAATGAAAAAATACACTTGTTGTTATATTCCATGGAATGCTCTTAACATCCCGATAGCAATGAATATCTTAAGTGCTTTGACAAAAAATCCATAAAAAAAATTAATCTGTGGAAGCCGTAGTAAAAAAGCACGACCAATCATTTTAGCCGGCCCGGCTAAAGTAACTGGATGACCTACCTGCCTGTCAACCTTCCATCTGTGCACAAACTTATCTCATGCCCTCATTGGTCATGTGCGCGTTTGGGTGTGTTGGAGGAGGGGCTCTGTAAGGAAGTGGCCGATTTTTTCCGGCTGTGTATTTTCAAATTCTAGCGCACTCGAGCTGGTTTCTCCAAAATTACCAACCCAACATTTAATTGTCTTATTACAAATTCAAGCCCCCAGTGTTCATTTAACAATTCAATCTAAATTCTTCACTTTCTTCTTACACATTACATTTCAGCATAGCAGTTCAGCTTCAGCTTTTCAGCATAAAGCATTCCCACTAGCAATCTCTTCAGGAATTGCATTCTCTAATTTCACCCACTGGTCGGATTAAATTATAGTCAGTCAATTGTTTTCTGAATTGTTTTCTGTTTTGTTTGTTTATCCTGAAATAACAGTGTTCCTGTGGTAGAGGATGGATGGGTGTTTAATTTGATTTATTTAATCGTTTATTTGGCAGGGACAATGCACAGTAATGAACACTTAAAACATTAAAATGTGTCAAGCGTAACAGTGCCAGATTTAGCTTTGAGCTAATCTCCCTCACATAAAACATTTAAGAAAATTACATTTTACAAACATAGCAAAAACAAAATACATGATATGCAAAAAGTGCAAAAGAGCAAGAGCAGTATACACAAGTATTTATGACATGGTCATACAATGTAGCATCAACGACATATAAAGTGCAAGAGAAGATACAAGAGCTACCTAAAGTGCAAGAGGAGATACCCCTGTATTAAAGTGCATTTAGCGGTGATTGCATGGATGTTTGTTTCTCAACAATTCTTTGAGTTGACCTTTGAAGCTATTGAGAGTGGGACAATCCCGTATCTCAGTGTTAACGTTACTTTCGCACCTTCAATTATATTGAGGAAAAGGTTAGCTTTGGCCTGTCTTATTGTTTGTGTTACTTTGTTACAAGGATGAGTGAATCTCTGTCTATCAGTGGACAGTCCGGATTTCAAGCTCTGCCTTAATATTTGGTCTCTAGATTTCATTAAATTCCTGCATTGTAGATTCAGCCAGGGAAGATGATGTTCCTTCCTATCCCTAAGGCACCCTCTTTTTGAGAAGGAAGACATTGTATCATTAATTTTAGATATAAACTTTTCACCAATATCTTCAGAGGAGAGAGTGTCCCCCCAATCAATAATTTTCACTGCATCCATAAAACGTTGTTGCAGATTTTTGGGGAGGAAGCGAGAACCGAAGGCAGGGGTTTTAGGTGTAGCCATGAACCTTTTTCTGTGAATTTCCTGGTAAAAAGAACAAGATTATGGTCAGAAAGACCAGTCAGTAAGTTGTAGGTTTTAACTATTCTGTCAGCTTTGTTAGTAAATAATAAATCTATCATAGTCTTGGAGGATTTGGTTATTCTAGTCGGTTGATCCATTAGTTGTATTAAGTCGTGTTTATCCGTGATCCGTTTTAAGTTCTTTCTATTTTGTTTGTCATTCCAGTTTATAAAGTCTCCTAAAATAATTAGCTCTTTGTTGGAGTCACAGGAATTCAGCATGAGTTTTACCTGATCATAGAAATCCACCTTAGCAGTGGGTTGTCGATATAGGTAAATCATGGTGAGGGACATTTCCTCAGATAGTGTGATTTCCACACCAACACAATCAAACTCAATATTAGCTGGGAGTGCAATCTCCCTACAAGTAATGGTATTCCTCACATAAAGCCCTTTTAGAGCACCATTTTCCTTTCACCTAATACCAAAAAAACATTTTCTAATTTGTTAGATGATTGTTTTTCTGTCTTAATGTGTTGATCGGCCCCTATCAGCACGCCGGACTGCTCCGCAGACTGCAGCGTTTACCTGCCTCATTAAACCTCTCAGCCCTGCTGCACAATCCTGATTTATATTGTTTTAAGGAATCAACAGAAGCTCAAAAGAGAAGCAAAGCTGCTACATGTTTATGTGACGAACAGCATGCAATTCCCATGACTTTACGGTCTTATGCAGAAATATATTACATGTGCTCGAAATAAAGATACTCCTGTAGTTGGAGCCCAAACAAAGCCTGATTATCTGGAATTGGCATGCCACTGTGTAAACTTCAAACAAAAGTTGTATTTAATTTAAACAATTTCAGCTCTTATCTATAACAAGCTGTTTTGGTATCTTTCAATGACCAGCTTTCAGTGTAGAGAAACTATGAGATACTTTTAAATGTAAATACATCCCATTTTAGTTATGTGTATATAGTTCTCATAGTTTTTTTCCTTCCATTTTGTCCCATCTTGTTTTTTAGGCTAAAACATCTTTTACATCTCAACAAAAAATACTGCGATCATTTAGAACAAACCAGCTTTTCAAGCAGATATCAAGAGAAATGACAAAAAGGCAGCCATCTCTCTGCTTTGAAAAAGATGACATATAAATGCAGTAGTGCCTGAAAGACGGAGGAAGACATCAAAGCCGATTGGTGGGTTGTTTCTAAAAGAGTCAGATGTGTTTTCATGCTGGATTTTATCCCATTATTATTTGGATGCTAGATTAGTCCTGTTTATAGATCGGGCAAGTCATCAACCCGATCTGTTTACTGTCACTGGAGTCCTTGATGAGGAACTGATTAGGGTACGTACTGGCGTGTAAAAACATCTATCGAGATGCTGAGACATGTATACTGTTTATCCCATTTGCTGGTTGGTTTCATGCTTCGTGAGTTATATCCTTTCATCATATGTGAAACGTCAGATGTATGATTGGATTTACTAATGCCCCGAAGAACAGCCGGCAGAAGTGTGCATTGTTGTGTGATGGAAATGCTATATTTTGCAACATTTTGCGCAGTGCACGTCGGGACAACACATATAATCTAGCTTTATGAACATGGTCCATTCAGGCAGACGGGACTTTTCTCAGGAGTCACTCAAGTGGAACTAAAGTTCTCATGCTCAAATTATGTTACAGACACATAGCTCATTAGGAAACAGTGTATCACACCCCACTGCAAACTGTGAAACACCAGCCGCACACTTTCACATCCCGTGCCTTTCTCACTTGTCTCCAACACACACACACACACACACACACACACACACACACACACACACACACACACACACACACACACACACACACACACACACACACACACACTCTCTCTTTTCTTTTTACCAACTGCATTTGCAATGTGGGGAATGTATACAGTAAATGAACCGCTCTGACACGGCACTCCTTTGCTTTGTTTCATATGTTTTGATGTTAATTATTCAAAATTGGATCCTCTAAAGCTGTTCTTGTTCTTCATCCACCCCCTTCTTACATCCTGGAATACAAAGAAAAATAAGAAGTAAGGCCAGGATAGGATCCTTAACTCAGAAATTGGTGAGTCTCTGTCTGCTGTAAAAACACAAAGACAATGAACAATGATCAGAAATGGTGAACACGATTACTTTTTAAATATATATTAGTCATTAATATTTTAAGAAGTTCAAATGTAAAATCTTTTTAAAAATATATTATTTGTTTTAATCTTTAACCAATGTTTTAACCTAAGGCTTTCTTGGTACATTTTACTAGCCCTCAAACACATTTTATTACGCTGAGTCTGTCTGAAGGTTAAAGGCTACAATGTGAAAGTAGATGTATAAATAAGACACTTGACAGTGGCTGAAGGACAAATGCTCTCTTTTCCCAGTGTTCTCAGCTTTATCTAGATTTACTGTAAATGTCAGAGTACCCATTTATTAGGGGCTGCTTCACTATTAACTTATACTGCATATAAATGTCTTGTAAGAGTCTCTTAATGTCAAAATCAAGTGTCTCATTATCATTCAGCTCCTAAGCTGCTTATTAGACTTTCCAATGCCACTAATCACACAGTGACAGAATACGAAAGCAAAGTGAGAGACTCAAAGTCTCACTATAAGCTTCACGTCCATCCATTGGCTTTATGAAGGGCACATCATCTGTTGTAGGACACACATGTTTTTAACAATAGAGATAACAATTTTAAAAAATGGTGTCATGACTGACTTCCCCTATGGATCGAGTTAGCTATAGTCCTACTATTTTTTATATTTTCTTTCAACAAGTATTTTTTACCAGTTCAAATGTATCCACAAGTTAAGTTAAATGTATTGTATTGTACTTCTCTGTGGCAGCCCCGAGGCTCTGGAACTCCCTCCCCAAATACCTCCAGTCTCGCCTCAAAACCCACCTCTTCAACTCTGTATCCATAAGCCCCCCCCCCCCCCCTCTCAATCAACTTCCTCCTGACTGCTTTTCTGTTTTGTTTCTTTTTGGCTTTGTCTTTGTTTTTGTTTTGTTTGTCTACCCTCCCTCCTAAATGTAAAGCGTCTTTGTGTTCAAGAAAAGCGCAATAGAAATAAAATATATTATTATTTATTATTATTATTGTTGTATTTTAGATGCAAATACAAATACATCCACATCTCAATGTAGAAATTAAGTGTAATCTTATAAAAACAACACAGCTGACCCATCTTGGACTTCAATTTGCTTCAGCTTTAAAATCTGAGTTACAATATATATTTTTTAGATTTCCAGGTTTTGCTGCTTACGCGCTGATATCATACTGTACATGCTTGTGCAAATGCAGAAATGGATATTTCCCTTTTGTTTAGGGTCTTCAGGTATACTCAACGTGTCTTCTCACACTCTGTATCTGTCATTAAGACTGCTGCAGATCAGGAAAGCAACACAAAAACGATGCTAACACACTAATACTACTTTTTATTAATATGATGCATGATCTAAACACAATGATCCTAATTAGTTCCTCACTAATGTGAATCTGCCTACTGACCACTTTCCATCTGCATCACACTGATTAACTCTATCAGCTGTTATTTTCTATGAACCATTATCAATAATACAGTCATATTTAGGGTACATATGAGTTATTGTTTTAATAATTATGGTACCTCCCTGATGTGTTTCTTGTTCATCTTAACAGCTGGAGTTAGAAACGTACAGCACCATGATCAGCTCCTCCATCTCGTTGTTTAACAGCTTCATTAAACCTCACAGGCCTGCTGCAACAAACCTGCCTTGTATTTCAAAGACTCCAACTTAGACCAAAACACTAGCAAGGTTTGTTCATGTGATGAGCATCTCCCTCACAATTCATACTTTAAATTCCCATAATGTGGGCAGACATAAAGCAAATACAGTTATCATAAATACTTTTTTTAGTAGGTAACTTGACGGTACCTCATGATTTCATATTGCAACAAAAACAATTGGGGCTTAGTTTTGTTTGTGAGCTCTGGGTTTAGCTGGATTTTGGGAGACAAAACTAATATTTCCTGCAAAGAGGGCTGAGTTTTGCAACGTAGCAGGAGGAGATGAATACAGAATTGCAAAAGGAAAGCACTCTCTTTTTTGTTTAAACTACTATTTCCATTCTAGATTCAAACTAGTTATACTTTTCAAAAGCAACACAAGGGTTGTGATACCTCTGTGTTTTCTTTGACATTGCCTGGCTTTTGTTCATGGTGCTAAAACGCACACACCTTGGGAACCACATTAGAGACGTTTCGCTGATTGTATGCTTTATGCCTTAATTGTATTTACTACAGTGGACTCTACTTGAATTCCTCAAACAGAAGCGCGTGACTAATATGAAATGTGTGTTTGTACACCGCAGAACAACGCAGTGACACAGCTCCCAAATCCTGCTCTCGAGTGAACATACAAAACCCCCCTGCTGAAAATCAATGACACGGTGAGAGCGCGTAGGAGAGAGAGAGAGAGAGAGAGAGAGAGAGAGAGAGAGAGAGAGAGAGAGAGAGACGAGTACGACGAGCGAGATCGCATCGATCGAGAGTATATATAGATATATGAGATCAGAGAGAGAGAGAGAGAGAGAGAAAGGAGGCGGTGTCTAGTGACCGAGGAGGAGAAAGCTCCCTGTACACTCTTCATCGCATCTCCTTTTTTCCTTCCATCCTACAAGCAGTGTCAGGTACCACCGGAGTGCCCGGGTTCGTGGACTTATTTTATTCCCGGAAATCGGACACATTTAACACTAACGAACTATCCCAGGTAGGCAAAGCACCGAATCCGGCTGTTTTTCATATATTTGTTTCAGTTAAAGAAATATTAACTGGGACTGAAAGTGAGTAATTGTCGACTTTCATTGTGGCGCTGGATGGAGGAGAAACAGATGAACAAGACAAAGCTCCGCGGGGGCGCAGATAGTGTTGACGCCGCTAATTGCTTTTCAAATTGGCGGAGGGGAAGCTCACGAGCTAATCGTTTCGCGGTGCTCCATCTGCCGCGGTGACAACTCTCCAATGTTTATAATCCGATTAAAGAGCGGTCAGCAGTTTGATAAATTGAGCACTCTACACTCCTCTGTGGCTTTCTGACCAGTATGCGTCACACCGTGAGAGTTCTCCGTTCTGTAAAGTGCTCTACATCACTTCAGCCTGCTCCCCTAACTCTTTGCTGCAGCCTCCTCTTCCTCAGCATCTGTTTGGCACTCTGACGAGGCTATCCGTCTTATGTTCCTCTCTGTTTCTTTTTTCTCACTCTCCACTCTTTGTCTTTGCTTTTAGAAGATGTTCTTCTTTCTGCTACCTGTCGTGGCTCTCCTGCTGAGCAGAGAAACGGCGGGCTCTGGGAACAGTAACGAGAAATGGCTGAGCACCGTGGCTCAGTACAAGGACAGATCCTGGAACAGATTCAGAGACGTGAGTTTGAACTGACAGACACAACAAAAGCAGCATCATACTAAGCTACTGTGTGTGTGTGTGTGTGTGTGTGTGTGTGTGTGAGTGTGTGTGTGTGTGTGTGTGTGTGTGTGTGTGTGTGTGTGTGTGTGTGTGTGTGTGTGTGTGTGGTGTGTGTGTGTGTGTGTGTGTGTGTGTGTGTGTGTGTGTGTGTGTGTGTGTGTGTGTGTGTGTGTGTGTGTGTGTGTGTGTGTGTGTCATGGAGAGAGAGAGATAGCACTGTGCCCTTGATGCACCCTGAGTACTTGAGCTCTTTCCAGCAGGAGTAATCCACCTTGTAGAAAAATCAGCAGATCCAGGTAGAAAGAGAGTCACGCTCGCAGACAGAAAACGCTTTTTTTTTAATGAAAAACACTAAAACTAAAAAACGTTGTAGCTTATGATTTGACTTTTTGGGTGATTTCCCCAACGGTCTCATTTTGTCATAATTGAATTTGGTTATTGGTATTGGTTACTATGACAGTGGGCTTTTAAGTCTGATTGATTATGCATTTCAAGCATAAGTAGTGGTAAGTTCCCACTGTACAACCTTTAGTCACATTTCATAACAGTATACATGCCAACCTGCAGTAATGGTTTATGTTTAGTATTTCTGCCTTTCCTGGATGTTTTCTGAGAATAAAGCATACAGCACATGCAAAAGTCAATAGTACACAGCTCGTGTACCCATGTGTATATGGCTGTATGTACAGTTTAATGGGCGCTGGACAGCTCTGTGCCGTGCTCTTAAGTCAACACTCATAATTATGCACAAACATTTGTCTTGCTCTTGTTTAAAATCATCATGATTGTCGAAAATGTTGGTCAAGGTATGGTTAAAAACTGTATGAAATGCTACAAAGAACAGCCACAAGCTTTGACTGAATACAAACTTGGCACTTAGTGTTTCCCCTACCATTGTCTTGGAGGGGTGCTGCGCCCCGCCAACGGAGCCCCGCTGTTTAAATATTATACATATTCAATGAGGAACTGTAAGAGAAAGCATGCAATGCTGGTTGTAGTTTCTACGAATAACACTCAAACGATTTTCTCAACTGAGGTTTAAAACTAATTTCCTACACAAAGACTCATGCAAAAACACAACATTACATCTTGTGTGTACCTTAAATAATACATTATTTATTTATTTTATATAGGCGCCTTTCACATAACTTATGTGCTCACAAGTCTTTTCAAATAAGATCTTAGTCCAAAACAGTCAACCGATCGACTAGGAGTGGGCCGACCTATCAGTTACTATTGGTATTGGGACTTCAGAATCTGGCTCTGGCTCTGGCCTCCACCCTCTCCAGTCTAACCAGTTGTTATCAGACTGATGCTGACAGTAGTGTGGCTCTCCATTTTGATACCACACTCCAACATGACAATGTCCTTTGCTACCTAATGTTCTCCAGAAGCGTCTGCAGACAGTGGGCTAACTCTGGCCTTATTAGAGCTGGTCTTCCCTATACAATAGTGGATCAGCGAGGTGAGAGCCGTTATTAGTCATGACTGTATACACTCACCCTGGGCTCAACTACCTGCAGTGTGTATGTGTGTGTGTGTGTGTGTGTGTGTGTGTGGTGTGTGTGTGTGTGTGTGTGTGTGTGTGTGTGTGTGTGTGTGTGTGTGTGTGTGTGTGTGAGCATGCCGCACACTCTTTATTCCTCTCTGTGGTCTCCTGTGCCAGTGAAAGTCATTAACAGGAAACTGTCAGTGGAGGGCGGAGAACAGGAGGGGAGCGGGGGAGGGACAGGAGGGGGAGAAGAGGAGCTAGGAGGGAAAGGCTCTGACATTTATGTTTAATATTTCAAGCAATGCTACCAACCTGCTGTTGTGTTCATGTGTGTATTGTCTGCCCTATCACATAGGGAAACCTGCTGGTCGCAATTTGTCTCCTGCAACATTGGCTGTCTTTTTTCCCCGCTGTGTCTTTCTTCCTCCTCCGTTCTGTCTTACTCATTCCTCTCCTCCCCTCTCTGGTAGCAAGCCCTTTCATTTCAGAGACAGCAAGACCCGAGGTTAGGAGAATGTGGTTCTGCATGAATCAATTTCAAACTGCTAAACAACCATTTCTGCCAACATCTGAATTTGGTGATTAGATGTGCTCATGTTGGGTTCAAACACCTCTTCAACACAGTGCCATTTTATCCAGATGAAAGGTGATAATTAGAAAAATAAACTACAGTGAAATCATTATTTGTCAAATGTCCTTAAATGTGCGGTCCATGACAGAGCTGTGGTGCCAAGATTCAGGCTGAAAATGACACAATTTGACTGATGCCCGTTTGGAAAAAATACAACCTGAAATGACACAGAATACAATATGGTGAACTAACTTCGGTAAAATTAACATATATATAAAATAATATCTGACACATTTTTTATCCTTATTATATGTAAGTACCATGTGAAGCACAGTATGTTTCTGAAGACCCGTTACCTCTCTCCCATCCCCCCCTCCTCTTAATTCTCATCGAGTTATGAACTCCACATCTTTCTTCCACGCTTCCCTCTTTCCTTCATTTCATCCTCTGGAGCTGTGAATGACCCATGGCCCTCTCTATCTCCCCCTCCTCCTCTGCCCTCCTGACTCCCCCCCTCTGATGCTCTCCCCTGCCTGCCATGTTTCACTCTGCATCTCTGATGCCACTTTCTCCCTCATGAATAATGCACGAGTGTCCATTTGTTGGGAGGGGAGATGGTGCAATAGTTAAACAGTCAAAGTTCAGATGGCTTGTCTTGAAACATAAGGAAAATAGGATTTGATTGAATCCGTTTCCTCCCAACATCTGGACTGTTGGTGGATATGTGTAATGCAGACAGTGTTGTTGTAGTTCATTTCTAAAGCGGAAGAACATGTATTTGCAAACATTTTTAGATGTCCCTCATTACCATCACATTTTGTCAGTTCAAACAAATGTTTCAGCCAATCAGAAAAAAAGAGTTTCTTTGTTACTTGCCTGTAGACTTGGTGCAGACATGAGTTTCCGCTGGTTTGCAGAAACAAAGGGACACATTTGTGAAATAAATGACACAGTGTGCTGGCTTCAGACAGAGGTTTGTAGACAGGCTTACTGGCTCAATCTTCAGACCCCTGCCAGCATTGTGTAACTCTCTGATTAGTTGAGTTGTATTGTGAAAAATGTCTTATTATAGGTTTCTAGTGCAATGCCTTTGTTTCCAATATGCTATATGGATTGTTCGGGGATCTCGATATGTTTGACCAATTAAAAAGTTCTTAATCACTAAATTAGTTCTGCAACCTTTGTTGATCTTTAGCCAAATGATTTGTTGTAGTTCATGCTAATAGTATTCACATTTTCCTTAGGTTAATCCCCGCTTTAATTTTCATGAGCTTTTATGCAAATAAAGTACAGCTGCAGTGAATATCAACACATGTGTATGCAGCACTGAGTTTGACTGTGCTTCTCTTTCAAGCAGGGTCAACTTTATTGTGAGCCGGCCGCTGGTTCCTTTTGTCTGCCACATCAAAGTATTATCATCAGGACAAAAGTGAATATTGGGGTGTCCTGCAGAGGCAGCAGCAGGAAAACACAATATATTATTAACCAATGTAAATCTGTCAGCGCTAGCATGCAGCGTTGATACCTGTCTGCATGAATGAGTGACCACAGCCATTTCCACACTTCCTCTAGCTCTACTCTGACAGATTTAGAGTTGCTTTTAGAACAGTGGTTCTCAACTGGTCAGGCCTCGGGACCCACTTTTTACTTGGTCAATACATCGCGACCCAACATTTTGAAGCACTCAAATCTATTCAACAAAAAAACGTGCTATAAGCTTCTCAGCATACAATATTAATAAAAGTGAAGTACAGTGCATAATCCCTTATATCCCTTCACAGAACTAAAGTATACTTTTTAAAAAGGTTTAATGAGATGATGGAATCAAAGCTGAACTGTATAAAAAGGCACACATGCTGAAAACCCAACCCCAGCAGGGGGGTCTGGGGGGATTTTCCCCCAGGAGATTTTTTGAAATACTAACATAAACTATGCATTCTGGTACACTCTGAGAAGAAAATAAATAAATCTATTACTAGCCGACATATTAATAATATGTCATGCCATTGTTTGTTTTTCACTTTGTTCTGACAGCTGAACCTGCTGAGTAAAGAGGAGATAGTCTGTGTGACTTACTTTAAATTGTGGGTAAGGGTAGATAGCTCCCATTGTTCTGTGACCTGTCAGTCATCAAACCGGGGGTCATATTTCATTATGTGTTCATTTCTATCTGAAGTTGTACCCATGGATGTATAAAGAATATTCTACCGCAAAGTTATTCTCCGTGGAGACTTCCGGCAACAATCTTGATTCTGATTGGCCAGAAGACTCGAAAAAACATCAGCAAAGATATTTTATTGAGAAGATGATCACTACGTGACAGAAGTTTTCAAAACCGTTTATGGTCTCCGGTACTTCCAGTCCAACGCCGACTGACTGCTTGAACAGCAATCGGGCCTTCAAAATAAAAGTTTGACTTTTCCCCCCCAAAAGAAATTCCAATTTTTTTTTTTTCCGATTTTTTTTTTCTTCACTCACACATCGGCGACCCACTCGAAACGGGTCCGCGACCCACTTTTGGGTCGCGACCCACCAGTTGAGAACCACTGTTTTAGAACAATCTCCTAACAGTCACCATATTTGTAGGGTAAGTGTACCAGAGGATGCTTTTCGCGAAGTGTTGTTATACAGCAGCAGACATTATGTTTATAATTATAGGCCTTCACTATTTCTAAATGATGTGCCTAAATACTTCACCTCGCTAATCTTTCGCGTCAAAATTGCTGATCTCAATTTTATGTGCTCTCTGCGAGGAAATACAGATAATTTGGAACTAAACTTTTGGAGAGTTTAGAGAAAGGTTGAGGAAAAGCTCCTGGTGTAATTGCTTTTCATACAGTAGTGAAGTCTATCAGATAATAATCCACAAATTAAAGTCTGGGTATTGCTGAGCTGGCCGGTTGAAACCAGTTCTATTGTTGCCTGAGCGAGCCTATTATTGGTGGATTTATGTTGTGTTTTGGGCAGTTGGTTTTGAGATGAAGGTGCAGTTAGTGTCTGTGAATTGGTGTAGAATGAGAGCATACGTTTGATCAATGTTAAAAAATATGAACAGAGATCAGTACACGCTGATGTCATGAGTCAAATCTCTGAAGCTCTGGTGAGCACTGACCCACACTTACATCTTTTTCCCACTAGACACAACCTCAGTGACTCCTAATATTATTGGAGTTGTGTCTTTAGTCTCACAGCAAAGTTCCCAATTGACATTAATTCCCTGGACAACTGACCCTGACGTAGACAGGATTCAACATCTGATCGCCGGTAATAAGGACAATTGAGTGACCCTTTTTCAGTGCACTTTTATGAATTAGTCAATGTTTTGACAAGAAACTATGACAATTATTGCAATTTATAAATGTACAAAACATACAATCAATGAGCCCTCAGACTCAATTGAAAACACATGTTACTCTGCTGATCATGGTAACACATGGTTCAAACTCCACAGAAACAACATCACATTTTTCAAAACAATATATTTAAATGTTTCCATTATTCTAACAATCACCCACTCTGGGATAAGAGTTTGAAAGAGAAATGTAATAAGTAAAATACATACAAAAATAAGTAATCACCTTAACATAGATAAGCTTTGCAGTTTTTAAGTTTTAAGATACTTAGAAAACCTCCTTGGATGTGCTAATTTTTGTGGCTATTACTCAACTCAGTGGTTCTCGTATTGTGCAGTGCACTGACCTCAGTACATTTTTGGTGCTGACTATAATTTGTTTTCTGAAAGCACACTTCTTATTTTTTACAAGAATGCCAATCCCCTGTGTTATCTCCGGCTGTCTTGGATCCTCTCCTCTCCTATCTTATCATAATCTCCCTCAGCAGTGAAAGAAAGCTGTCTTTCTCATTCGTGCAGTCCGACTTGTATACTCACGAGGAGGAAAGTTGTTTTCACTTCTGAGCCGGTTGTTTGCTTCTCCTTAAACAGGCTCTTCTTGTCCCTGTCCTCCTTCCTTTCTTTTCATCTCATTTCCCACTGAAATCCTGTCTTCTTCCCTGCTTGCATGCTGTCAGGTTTACAGAAATGCAATAAATCTTATTTTCTAGGGACGTCAGGTGTGTGCTGCGTATTTCTCCCCTACGTTTATGTAAATGCATGTCATCTCCAGACTGTGTATTCATTAGCTGGTGGACCTGGTGGCAAAATGCTGTGGATGTGCTTGTGAGGTTTCACTGCGTCTGTGTGTCAGAGCCTCCGCCTGTCTCAGCTCAGTCAGATGCCGGCAATTAAATGCTGTCATCTTTTATCATTGGTTTTCACTTTTCGCAAGAAGACAGCCTCTCCTGGTCTGTCAGTCATCGACCCCTGCTGTCTCTCTTTATCAAAACTATTGGAGTGTGTGTGCATGTGTGTGTTTCCTGCAGTGGAGGCAGCTACTGTTATTTTCATTTCAAAGCTGTTCGGTGTGGTAGCATGTATTTTGTGTTTTCCCCTTTTTCATTTGTGGGAGAGAGGGTTTTGCTGAGCTTGTAAATCTTTGTTCAGCCCCACTCTGACTCGGGGTGAACACATTCACACCTGGGAGCTCCCCGCTGCATCCTTATTAAAGTGTTGTCCTCTGGTATGTATTATGTTTGCACCCTGGTGCCTTTGTGTGTGTTCTGGTTGCGTACCCATGGGGGAGGGGCGGGGTGCGGTTTAGAGAAGCAGCTTAGACGAGACAAACCCTGGAGTCACCTTCACCTTCTCTCACACACACACACACACACACACACACACACACACACACACACACACTAGGGCTGAACGATTAATCGATTTTAAATCGAAATCGCGATTTTAAATGATGCGTTTATCATAAAGTCTGCGATTTCAAAAATGTAACCATCTGAGTCAGGTTAGTAATGCTTCATCACATGTTTTACATCTATTACAGGGTGAATCTTAAACTGAAGCTTGACTTTAAAGCAACCCAACGGAAGTTTCATGTAAGTTTAGTTCTTTCACTCGTAGCTTTGGGTGGGGTCGCTTACATTTTTACCGCAAATCGTATCGCAATATCTGTAAGAAAAATTGCAATTACATTATTTCCCCAAATCGTGCAGCCCTAACACACACACACACACACACACACACACACACACACACACACACACACACACACACACACACACATACATACACACACACACCGAATGATAACTCCCCTGCAGACTTAGTATTTCCGCCAATTGACTTTGGTGTACACCTGCCATTCATCCTTATCTCTCCTTTGCTCTGTCCTCCATTTCTCTTTCTCCTCTTAAGCTGCCTCCATACGTCTCTTCTTACCGTTATCACCTCCACTTCTCCTGGCTTCTCCCTCCGTCGTTTTATACCCCACTAATTCCTGATGAAAGAGTGCCCTTCAAAATAAACCTTCTCACGCTTTCTGCTCCTTTCATCGCTATTCCCTTCCCCTTGCCCTTCCATCTGCATTTGTATACTTCCTACTCTGAGATATTTATTTCAAATGACAAATAACTGATTCTATTTCTTGCACTGAATGAGAGTTTTCTGTGTCATGCAGTGTCTCTTTAAACCGTCTCGTGGAAAATGTTTGCACATCTCTCTCCCCCTGCATGTGCACCCATCCACCCTGAGGCTCTTTGAGGGGTCGATCAGTAAATGTACTGGGCCTGGTAACCCTGATTGAAGCCTTGATATAATCAATAAGACTGTTAAGAGGCACAAAAACACACACACAACCACACATGTGCAGGAACACACACACGCATTCAAGGACAATTCGGTCACAAGCCAGACAAAGGTCACTGCCCTCTATGACCAGGATAAATAGGTATTGAGTCAGTGTGTGTGTGTGTGTGTGTGTGTGTGTGTGTGTGTGTGTGTGTGTGTGTGTGTGTGTGTGTGTGTGTGTGTGTGTGTGTGTGTGTGTGTGTGTGTGTGTGTGTGTGTGTGTGTGTGAGCCTGGAACTGAAAGAGAGAGAGAGATAAAGCAGAGAAGCTAAATGATTGCCAGTGTAATTTTGGCTGACGATAAGAAAGAGGAAATGGAAAAAAGAGAGATGGTAGGAGAAGAGAGGAAGAGGAGCTTTCATGTAAAGCCCATCGACACTGTAGGCAGAACAGATGGAGACAGGGGGGAAAGATGGAAGGAGGAGAGACATGTGGAATCCATCATCAATAAAATGTGTGTGTGTGTGTGTTTCAGTTTGCTTTGTCATGGCAGCCCTCTCTCTCTCTCTCTCTCTCTTTCTCTCTCTGGTTCTGTCCCCTAACGGTGGTGCTGATAATAGTGCCGTTGATTATTTTGAAGAGATGCTGTCTTTGTCTCAAGATTAACCAAGAAAGAGGAACCCCCCTCAGACCATTGATCTCTTCCTATTATACATTTAAAAAAGGTTTTTATATGAAAACATATCATGTTAATAATACTACTACACTAAAGTGGAGAAAATGTGCCAATTTAGTGGTTGGAGATATGAGGATATAAAGTATGACATTTTAATAAGTTTGTCAAGCATCAGAGAATTATTCATGCCTTTTAAGCTGAGGTACCGTTTTTAATATCTCTGAATGTGCTTGTCTTTACGGACATTGTTTCAAATCAATGAACAGAAATGCTTTATAGCGATGGCCTTTAATCCAGGCTGCTGGTGTGGATCCACAGCAGGGAGGCCCGGCAGTCCAACTCTCCAACTGTTGGATGGATCATCATGAACTTATCTTCTGACATTTATGGTCTCAAGAGGACGAGTCCAAATTAATGAATTTGACTTTGTTCCGACTTCTTCTCACATCACGAGTTTGACATTTTTCCTTCTCTTTTTTTTGGAAAGTTTTGTCCCCCCAGAAAAATGTATTAACTTAAAACCCTTAAATTGGGCTGAGGAAGTTGTGAAAAGTTTACCCATCACACATAAAGTTCAGCAGGTCAAAAAACATTTTAGTTTGAAGCTCTGATTAATCTCCAAATCCCTGAAACCTAAATTCCATCAGCCCTATGTGCTATGTGTTCGTGCTTATTAGCTAATTTTAGCAGGCTAACATGCTAACCTACAACATGACTAGATCCACATCGCTCAACCCTATCCACAGTATTAATCCGTCATCTGTTAAGAAACTATGTCAAATTATTCATTTCAATGCACCATTTTTGACACAACTTTAATGTGGCTGCAACTAATAATCATTGATTCATATTTTAACTAAAAAAGATATATTGACTTGTCAAAGATAGCAAGGAAACATATCCAAATGTCATAATAAAAGATATGAGGATGAGTATATTGAATTGTACAAAGCAGCATTGTTCTGAGAATGTTGTACCAACGGAGGTATGTGTTGAAAGTCTATTAAACAATTACCTTAATTGCTGTTAACTTATATTATGTCTATCATCTAAATGATTATGTATTTTATCACCAAAACATCTTCCCTCTAAACTGAGTTTTCTCTATTAATATGCCATTACCCTGCATGCAGTAGTGATCCGTATGTCTTCAAGCTGTCTTCACTACTTCCACCATATTTCATTTTCATGGATGTCTGCGGTCGTTAGAAAATCTGCATTGTACTAATGACAGGCCGACAGCTTTCTGTCAACATATGTCTAGAGCTTTAACCCGTGTCTGTAGCAGCTGGTTTTCATGAAAGAGAAACTGTGTGGTGTGTGTGTTGTGTGGTGTGTGTGTGTGTGTGTGTGTGTGTGTGTGTGTTGTGTGTGTGTGTGTGGGTGTGTGTGTGTGTGTGTGTGTGTGTGTGTGTGTGTGTGTGTGTGTGTGTGTGTGTGTGTGTGTGTGTGTGGTGTTGTGTGTGTGTGTGTGTGTGTGCAGATGAATAGATGGATGTATAGTTTCATGCATAAAATATGCGTAACTCTGTTTTCCTCATCATGTCTGTTTCAAAGGGAAAATACTGTAAATATGTATATTCTCAGTATGTCAGAATAGTTTTGTACGTCTTTGTGTTGTTGTTGTTGTTGTTGTTGTTGTTGTTGTTGTTGTTGTTGTTATTGCCATTAATGAAGCTGTCACCCCCACTGTGCTCTGGTTCGAGTGTATGATCAGATGTTTCTTCCTCGGGTTTGGCTCCCTCTACGTCTCTCCATATGTTTGGATTGTCTGTTTGTCATCAATTGTATAAGTTGAGTCTAGGAGTGGAGAGTAGCCATAGCAGCTTAATTTGCCTGATTGATATTCTTCCGAAAAGACAGTCCCTGTTGGCACGGTGTTAGTATTGTTGAGTTGCTAGTGGGAGGTCCTGAGCCATTGCCTCCGGAGTCGATCCCGGAATATAACCCAATAGAAATTAAATGAAATTGGATATTTGTTTAACTCTATTGTTAAAACGAAAAATATGAGCTCAGAAGGGGAATCGTTGGTTGAGATAATTGGACACGAGTTGTGTAGTAATGGTTGGAAATAACTACCATTTACACTTTTCACCATGTACACCATCTTAGCTTAACTTTCCAATAACGCAAAGTGCACTAAAGGCTAATGGTAATGGCACAAGTTTTGCAGTTATTTGGATAGAAATCTAAATAATTAAACACATTTATTTTTTAACCTGAGAATGATGCTGCACAAAATCTCAGGGGATCAAAGTGATTATAAATGTATCCTATCTGGAATCTTGTTAGCAATTACCATAGCATCCCATCCAATTCAATAAACAACACAGACAGTTATTTATCAGCATTTTTCAGTCACAATAACCATCTTGTATTATCTTACGATATGTAGCTGCTCCACTCAAGCAGCATGTTCCTCTTGTCATTATGGTGTGACGATAGTATATCTTGTGATTTGTGAGCAGCGTCACGCGTTGATTGATTTTACGTGTCTGCCTCTTCTTGTTCCCTTTAATCACAGTAGATGTTATTGCAGATGACGATAGCTGATGCTCATGGTCCTTCAAACAGCGTTTCAGTTACAGACAATATTTGCCTGATCTATTATGTGATGGAGCCAATTTCATCCACAGGAGTAGCGTCTCACACAGATCACATTCGTCAGTGGCATTCCCAACCTTGAGTTTCGCAGTGTGAAATAAATCAGTTTTCACACCTCTCCAGCCCTGCTTTCGATAAGTGTCAGCATCTCTGTGTCCCTCGCTCTCTTTCTCTCACTCTGATGTTTATGGTCTCTAAAACCATGTCAGATTGAATTGGTCATTATCTAATTTTCCCCCTGAGGGCCGAGATACAGTTACTGTTTGTGTGCGTGCGAGTGTGTGTGTGGATTTGAGAGATGTCTCGTCTGCTTCAATAATTCAAGAGGTGTCTGCTACTGCAGCTCATGTGATGCTCCTGGGAGAGTGGAGGGGAGAAAGGGGGGAGAGATTGACACAAAGATATGGCGAGATATGTTTTCCTCCCAGCATTTAGTGGCTTTCCATATTCCTCACTGCATCATGTTGTAGTTTTTCTTCAGCTAAGTAACTCCCTGCTGCACCTTTGTGTATAACACACAAACTCTTGGGAATTGTGGGTAATGGAAACGAAAACTTGAGCCTTGAGGGGTTGAATGAATACTGCATGTAGAGTCATGGACTCCCTGCGTGTGTGTGTGTGTGTGTGTGTGTGTGTGTGTGTGTGTGTGTGTGTGTGTGTGTGTGTGTGTGTGTGTGTGTGTGTGTGTGTGTGTGTGTGTATGTGTGTGTGTGTGTGTGTGTGTGTGTGTGTGTGTGTGTGTGTGTGTGTGTGTGTGTGTGTGTGTGTGTGTGGACAGTTAAACCAATAGCCCTCCGGCTGATGTGGTTAGGCAGTTTTTGTAACTCCAAAGTCTTCTGGAAAGTGAAACTAAACTGAATGTTGCATTTTCTTACAGTCTTTTTTGATAAAGAAAAGTGTATATTAAAGTCCCTCTGGTCCAACAACATATTAATGCAACAACTTTGGTTTGTTGGCTGTTTCATGCAATCCTTTTTTCTCTCTTTGTCTCACAACATTTGTTGTTTCTCCCAAAAAAGGACTAAGTCTACAGCCATGTCATGCTGGTGTTAGGCACAGTGGTGTTTTGCTCTAAATCCAACAGGTCTTGTGTGTTAGCATGGGAGGACATTAATGCACCATGTTGCCGCTATCTACTCTTAGAAGAGTCCAGCTTACTGCTGGTTTGTGCTGTCTGAGTCCGAAATAAAGTCCGAAATAAAACGTTCACGTTGGATAAAAACAACATCGGACAGTGCTCTACTTTAACCCCCCCCACTGTCACTGGTACTAGCCACCCGCCCTCCAGTCCTATGCCACAGTGTTGTCAGAGGAACAGCTGGCTGGACGTCCTGTTTCGGGCTGACTTTCAAATCCAGAGAGACACGTGTAACCAGATTTAAGCCAGATGGTGTTTTTATCCCTTGTATCCTGTTTGAACTTTTTAGATGTTTGACACATAGATACAGGTTTGAAGGAGAATGTCTAGTTCAAAAGTCATTTGGTGACTTTGAATTTTAGTAATGTTTCTGGTTTTAATGGGGAGAGGAGTTTTTATGACTAAGTGCCTGGCTTAAAAAAAAGTCATATGGAGTATAATGGCACACTTGATTATAACAGTCAAATGAATGTACAAAGTAACAAGATAATTGACTGCTATGCAGATTTGTACATATAGCCACAGTTGATATAGCTTCATATTGCTTTATTTCAAACTGATAAAAACATATTCTGCATTGCTAAAGGAAGAGTACATTTATCTTTTGAGTTTTAATTCTGATTAGATGAACCCTGAGGGAGATGTTTAAACGCTATTTACAAAACCATTACATCTAGACTATGTTTTTGTAGGCAACTTGTTGCAAACCAAGATGTTTTTCATGCTATTACACTGACAATGATATGGTAATTTAATCATTCCAATCTGAAGAGAAGTCCTGCACTGCATTACTGCTCTATGAATTATTTGTATTAGAATCAACAACTATACAAACAAGATTCACTTGAGCCTTTAATGTATCATCATGGGAAAGTGTGCTACCAAGGTGCATGGCAGCTCTCAACGTGCAATGTAATAATATCCGGTGATGTTATGAGAGTAAACAGCACTCATAAACTATCTTAGGGATATGCTGCAGAGTTGCCAGAACACATGAGCTATGAAGCTGCTTAAGGCTTGTCTTTCATCACCGTCCTTTCCTTCAGTGACTCCTTGATGGGGAAAATACTTGATTCTCTAATTGGAATATATCTTTTTTGGTTTGTGCAATTAAAATCCCAGAAGGCTCTTGCCAACTCGATCTCCATGTGCTGTCTTCTGAAAACAAAATCAAATTAAAAGCACATCTTAAAATGATCTTTGAATGTAATTCTTCTGCAGAAATATGAGCTCAATTATTTGTGAAGCACGGGGCAAGACTAATTATATCAAGACCACCGTGTTGACACCTTGGGGGTGCAGCTGCAGAAGAACGACACAGTCAGACATGCATAACAATCAATATAAGCTGTAACCTCGATTTGCACCAGAACAATCCATACAGACAGAATTCGACTGATCTCCTTCACCCCGTTGTGCACAAGCTCATCAGCCTTCATACTGTATGTAAGAGGTGGAGAAGTACGTAGGCGGCGCACTGTAATGTAAAAGCTCTGTGTTCTAGTTTTTAAACACCAATTTCTTCATTTGTGCTAAAAACGACTGATTCCTGGTGCTAAGGCTGCACACTGCAACCCTCCCTCTTAAAAACAAGCAGAGTGATTGACACTCCTACCTCATCTTCTTTACTCCCCTCTCTCTCCTATCACTGGATGGTTGTGGTGATACATGCACATTGTATGTGTTGACAACAGCTGTCTGAGTGATTGAGCCGTGGGCGGGAGGAAACGCACAGGAACAACAGCAAAGCCAAATGACTCGTGATGTCTTCGGGATAAATAAAGCGAGATAATTGATTTGAATGGTTGGCCTCATTGATAATAGACAGAGTGAAAATAGTAAGGGTGTGAAAATAATTCTATTTATGCATATGCATGTTGGAGGATGACACAATCATTGTTTGTCAGCTTTAAATAAAACCAAGCTGAGTCAGCCTCTGGGTTTCAATCATATTTTAATGAGCCGCACAGCAAGCAGTGCACATGGAATAGCTTCTTTAAACCTCCTCAGTGTGTGTGAGTGTATGTCTGCTCTTCTAACCTTGAATGCACCAGCTTTTGGCATATTTCGAGAGACTTGCTCATGGATGCCTGGATGCTGTTGATCAATACTGGAAGCTTCTTTTATCACAACTGATATCATTGGTCAATCACTGCCAATCATACCTGACAGTTTGCTTTGCCCTATTTACCTTTGCTATACTGGGGGAGGCAAAATACACATTGTGCACTGAGGTATCTATACATTCAATCTACTGTATCTCAATAAAGCAGATTTATTTTTATTTTTAGTTATGTTATGATAACACATTCATTTATCACAGAAGCTTTAACACAGCAGATCTCATTGCATCTTTTCAGTCCAACTGTTTCATTATGCAGGTGTTTGATTATTTGTAGGCAGAATGCCGTGTAGAGAAGACTACGGGCTAAAGGCTAGGCAAATATTAGATGTTTGCTAGGGGAAAAATAATGCTAATCGTGTTCTATATGTGTAGGATCTGTAAATTCACTATATACCGTATCCCCTGAAAAGGTGGATTCGTCAGTTATTGCAAGTTAAGTGATCTCATGGACCATTTAATGACCTTCATTTGATTGCTTCTTAAGTATCCAAAACACTGTATACAATTTGAGTAATATTAATCCACCAGGATTCACACGAGCACACACACACACACACACACACACACACACACACACACACACACACACACACACACACACACACACACACAGCATCTGCTATTCAAACATGAATGTTCGCGGACTCTTCCTTTTCTTCCTCTTCTTTTTTTTCTTTTTTTTCTTCCATGTTTTACTTTGATCCCTGCAACTTTTCATGGTGAGAGTTTTGACATTTAAATGGGAACACCAAACATCATCCCACTCCGAATTTCTCTGCCTGGCTCCTCAGAAAGAGAAAGAGTGGGTGAGAGTTTTTGCGGCTCACTTCCAGCGAGTGCACTTTTTCATCATTAAGTGTGCCTGTGTTTGTGTGTAATGTGTGTGTGTTTGTGTGTGTGTGTGCCCATACGGCACCCAGCATGGTAGTTGCCAGAGATACAAATGATGTCAGCCGATCTGCATTTGTTTCACTTCCTGAGGCACAGAAACACAGCCTGTAGGATCCCTGGGAAAGATAATAGCGTGGATCCTGAGAGGGTTTGCTGGAAACTGGGACTCTGGTTTGTCTGGACCACAGTAACATATTCCATGGCTGCTTCAGTGTGGCAGACTGATGAGGGTCAGTTAATTTCCTTAAGGGGCCTATTATGCTTGTTGGGGGTTTCCCTTTCCTGTACGTTTTTGTGCATGTAAATGGTCTGCAAAGGCTTAAATCCCAAAGTTCACTCCAGACCGAGTTTCTTACTTTTGCCTCAAAGTTTAAATGATAGCATCTTACTGTGTATGTATTTGTGTACGTGTGTGTGCCCTTTTCACAGTTCTTACATATCCTCCCTTGTCCTGTTATAACAAGGACACTCAGCAAGGGAGTTCAAATCCTGACTCAGATTTAAAGCTGGCCTAGTTTCATACTTTTGCAGCAAAGGTCAGAGTAAAAGAGAACATTTTTTGAAAAGGTGGGTACAGTATGCTTGTTTGCTTGTGTCTGTGGACATCTTCTGACTGCTGGTATTTCTGATTCACAACTAAAAGGGCACTCATGGAGCACAGACCTCTGCCAAGACATTTCCAAACATGTATTTTGCACCTGATTCAGATCTGCTAATAACTTAAACAAGGTTTTCATTGGCCCATGAAAATTGGACCAGATTATTTGTCTTCTCATATCCTGCTGACAAACAAACCAAAACAAGGGGCAACATCAAAAACCTCCTTCAAAGCAGTGATAATAAATATTGCAACAACTTCTTCCAGGGCACACTCAGATATTGTATCACAGCTCTCATGACATACTGATGTGTTATGAATGTGACCAACTGCAACCTAACTTAATATTTTCTGTTTTTCTTCTATGTCTTACCTGATCGCTTCTTTCACTGATGGTACAACAGGTAAGTCTATTTTTTCTATGTGTTTGTTGTGTTAGTTTTTGAATTTGTGTGTCTTCTGGTTAGCATGTAATTGTGACTCCAGGACTTTGTGCCATTTATTTGCCTAGGTAGGTACCTAGACAAGCAAACACACAAATGTCTAACACACGCACACACACACACAGATTTGTGCCAGTGGCAAGATGATTTGTTGACTTTGAGCATCTATGGGTGTTAGTGTGTTTTAGCAGGAGCAGCCTTGGTGGCTACAGTCCTGGCCTCCAGGCTTAAGTGTGACAGTGGAGATTTGTAGCTCTTTGCTCTGCTCTCCAGAGTCTCCACACACACACCATCCGGTATGATTTCACTGAAGACTCTGAACACCTCTTGGCCTCTAGTTTGACTGCTACTAACTGGCACAATCAGCCAAGGACAGTACTGCGCTGTGGTGATGAAATCCCCCGCTAGTGTTACCCGTTACCATCGCACCGGGTGTGAGAATTCTGACATGGGTGTTAGGAATATCCCACTGATCGCCTGGTGTGTAAACAACTGACAAGCAGATCTTCACCCTTATTTTAAAAACCTTACCACTACCACTAGCATTATAGTGAGAAATGAACTGAGATACATGTACAATATGGTGTATGTCAGGGATCACCAACTACATTTGTCCAAGGGCCAAAATGTATCCAATAGACACTATCGCGGGCCAGCGGGGGGGGCATGAATACATGCTCTGAAAGTAATCAGAATACAGTTACAGTTAAGTGTCTTAAAAAAGTAACGTGTTCAGGTTACTTTTAGAATACTTTTGAAATACTTTATTTTTCCATAACAGATGGGTATTTTTTGGTGAACAGGAGATACTTGTTTTACTGTTTTAATGGCTTATCAAGAACTCAAACACAACATCTTGGTGTCATTCTGGACAGCTCCCTCTCATCTGCACCCCACATAACATCACCCGGACTGCATTCTCCTACTGTAAACCTTTCCTTAGAATATGTTGTGAATTGTAAGGTGTCCTTGGGTGCTTTGAAAGGCGCCCCTAAATAGAATGAATTATCATTATTATTATTTATTATTATTATTATTATTATCTGAAACTATGTAATAACTTTTAAAAAAAATTCCAGTCACTTGCCCCATGCATTCAGCAGCAGCAGGCCATTCACTTTGATTTTATCCCGTTATAAATGTCATCATTTCGACAATAAAGAAATGCTACATCAACGTTATCTTGCACATTTTATCTAACCATCTCCGTTTCTAACTTTCAATATATTTTAAAAGAGATCTCTCTCTCTCATCTGCGTGCGGGGGGGCGGGGCCTCACAGACACGCTGCATCTCTCTCACAGACATGCTGCAACGCTGTGCAGTGTGCACACAGTTCTGCCGGTAATGAATCTTACATTTTGTGAGGAAACTTTTCTACCAATAATTCCAATAATATTGCAAAATGTATTCACTTCAGGTTTACGAAAGTAACTGTAATCAGATTACTCGTTTTTCAAATGTAACGCCAGCTGAATACAGTTAGCCTACTTGATTTTTGTATGCTGCTGCTGTGGTGCGGAGCGCACGAAGCAGACTCTTCACAACGAAGGATCACTTCTTCTTCTTCTTCTTCTTCAAGGAAGGGAAGGTTTCGCAGTACGCAGTCTACTGTCCCGCAGCTGCTGCCTCTCTGTTGGACTCCGGTACTGCACCTTACTCACGAGACGTTGTAAAAAAAAAAATGGGTGGGGGCGAACGCAGTAACCACTCCGCCAACGCCACAGTCACTCCCGTCTGCGGGCCGGATGAGAATGTCTGGCGGGCCGGATGTGGCCCGCGGGCCGCCAGTTGGTGGTCACTGGTGTATGTGGTACGTTTTTAACTAAAAGGTAAAGGTGGATCGGTGTGCCAAGAAATAACTTACTGCAATACAATTAAATAGATTATAATATTCTACGATATTAATGTGACATTAGGCCGCATACAATCATACATACTATGATAAGGTCACTGTATAAGTCACTGGCCGTTTCTCAATCTCGAGGATACTGGCTTCCAAGCCAATATTTCAAGGATGCTACGTCATCGAGTGCCGCCGAAGGACTGTTCCAATCTTCAGCATAATTCCACCGAAGACGCGTCCTTGGTTTGGGGGAAATTTCGAGGCTGCACATGGGTAGACTTTGCGTCCTTAAAATCCCCACAATGCTTTGCACATGGACCAATTTCAAAAACCCTTGCGGAGAATGGCTGAACCGACGCAGCACACATTTAAATGTAAGTATGTTGTTACAGTGTGTGCAGGAAGCAGGACCCAAATGCAGATTTAAGTGTCAAAAATATCTCCTTTATTTCAAGGCTATACTAGTCAAAAAGACAGAACAGAACACTCACCGAAGACATAGTCAAAACACAAGACGAACCGACAAAGACAGAAAAACCAGAACTTAAATACACTCCAGACTAATTATACAAACAAGACACAGGTGAGGAGGGAGGAGAAAATACAGGGACACCAGGTTCACACAATCGGGTAATAAGACACACCGGGGAAACTAACGACAGGGAACCACAGACAGATCTAAAGACAAGACACAACGCAGACAGAAAACCAAAAACAGATCTAGACAAGACAAAACACAACACAGACATAAACAGGCAAGACAGGAGGTGAAGACCTTTCAAAATAAAACACGAAACAAAAGACAATAAAGACAGATCTGGACAGTACCCCCCCTCAAGGGACGGATCCCAGACGTCCCAAAAATAAATCCGGGTGGGTGGAGGGGGACACAAAACTAAGGCCAACAGGGTGGGTGGAGGGGGTCTGGAGGACGGGCTTGGGCTGACCGCGGAGGACCCGGAAGGGGTGGAGGGCGGACGGCCCGGGGGCAAGGCAGAGATCAATGATGGGGTCTCGGGCGGACGGCCCGGGGGCAAGGCAGAGTTCAAGGAAGGGGTCTCGGGCGGACGGCACGGGGGCAAGGCAGAGTTCAAGGAAGGGGTCTCGGGCGGACGGCACAGGGGCAAGGCAGAGATCAAGTATGGAGTCTCGGGCGGACGGCCCGGGGGTAAGGCAGAGTTCAAAAAGGGGAACTCGGGCGGACGGCCCGGGGGCAAGGCAGAGTTCAAGGCAGGGGTCTCGGGCGGACGGCCCGGGGGCAAGGCAGAGTTCAAGGAAGGGGTCTCGGGCGGACGGCCCGGGGGCAAGGCAGAGTTCAAAAAGGGGGACTCGGGCGGACGGCCCGGGGGCAAGGCAGAGTTCGAAAAGGGGAACTCGGGCGAACGGCCTGGGGACAAGGCAGAGTTCAGGGTGGGGCGAAGGCCAAACAGCTCTGGAGGCCGGGCAGGACCCAGTGTCGGCCGAACAGGAACCGGAGCCGGTGGGACAGGCTTCGGCAGGATCCCCCACGGAAGAGGACCAGGAGTTGGCAGCACCCCCGGCGAGACAGATGATGGCGGGGCCTCCAACGGAACTGGACAAGGGGTTGGCAGTACCCCCGGTAGGACAGGTGATGGCGGGGCCTCCAACTAGACTGGACATAGAGCTGGCAGGATCCCCAGCGGAACCTCCAAAGGCACGGGACATAGAGTTGGCAGGACCCCCGATAGAAGAGTAGTCGGCGGGACCTCCAACGGAACAGGACAAGGGATTGGCAGGACCCCCGGCAGAAGAGTAGTCGGCGGGGCCTCCAACGGGACAGGACACAGGATTGGCAGGACCCCCGGCAGGAGAGTAGTCGGCGGGGCCTCCAACGGCACTGGACATAGGGTTGGCAGGACCCCCGGCAGGAGAGTAGTCCGCGGGACCCCCAACGGGACAGGACATAGGGTTGGCAGGACCCCCGGCAGGAGAGTAGTTGGCGGGACCCCCAACGGGACAGGACATAGGGTTGGCAGGACCCCCGGCAGGAGAGTAGTCGGCGGGACCCCCAACGGGACAGGACATAGGGTTGGCAGGACCCCGGAAGGAGAGTAGTCGGCGGGACCCCCAACGGGACAGGACAAAGGGTTGGCAGGACCCCCAGCGGAACCTCCAACGGTACAGGACATAGGGTTGGCAGGACCCCCGGCAGAAGAGTAGTCTGCAGGACCTCCAACGGCTCAGGACATGGGGTTGGCAGGACCCCCGGCAGAAGAGGGATAGTGGTGGTCTAATGGATAGTGAGGTGGGCTGAAGATCGGAAGGTTGTGAGTTCAAATCCCGCCAAGAACACCACCAATAGTGTGCCCTTGAGTAAGGCACTTAGTCCTTAGTTACTCCAGGGAGAATGTCCCTGTAATTGGTAATTGTAAGTCGCTTTGGATAAAAGCGTCAGCTAAATGAAATGTAATGTAATGTAAAAGAGTAGTCTGCGGGACCTCCAACGGCACATGAGTAGGGACTTGAGTGGGAACTCGAGAGATGGCTTGAGAGAGATCTCGAGAGGGAACTTGAACGGAGACTCGAGAGGTGACTTGAGAGGAATTTCGAGAGGGAACTCGAGAGGAGACTTGAGAGGGAACTCGAAAGGTGACTAGAGAGGGGACTCGAAAGGTGACTAGAGAGAGGACTCGAAAGGTGACTAGAGGGAACTCGAGAGGAGACTCGAGAGGGGACTCGAGAGGGGACTCGAGAGGGAACTCGAGAGGGAACTCGGGTTGGAACTTGTGTCGGTCGGTACGCCGACAGGACACGGGGAGCTGGCGTTGGCTGGAGAGCCAACAAGAGACGAGGTGCTGGAGTCGGCCGGTACGCCGACAGGACACGGGGAGCTGGCGTCGGCTGGAGAGCCAGCAGGAGACGAGGTGCTGGAGTCGGCCGGTACGCCGACAGGACACGGGGAGCTGGCGTCAGCTGGGAGCCAACAAAAGACGAGGTGCTGGAGTCGGCCGGTACGCCGACAGGACACGGGGAGCTGGTCTCGGCTGGAGTCGGCCGGTATGCCGACAGGACTCGGGGATCTGGCGTCGGCCGATGTGTCAACAGGTAACGAGGAGCCGGAGTCGGGACCATGACTGCTGGGGCCGGTACTTGAGCCGGAACTTGGGCCGGAACCATGGCTGCTGGGCCCGGTACTTGAGCCGGAATCATGGCTGAATGGGCCGGTTCTGGAGCCGGAAACATGGCTGTAAGATCCAGTTCTGGAGCCGGAAACATGGCTGTAAGGTCAGTAGCTGAAGCCTGGATCATGGCTGTGTGGGCCGGTTTTGGAGCTGGAATTGAAGCCGGAACCATGGCTGCTGAGGCCGGAACCACAGCTGCTGGAGCCGGAACTGGGGCCGGAACCATAGCTGCTGGGGCCAGAACTGGGTCTGGGACCATGGCTGCTGGGGCCAGAACTGGGTCTGGTACCATGGCTGCTGGGGCCAGAACAGGGGCCGGAACCATGGCTGCTGGGGCCAGAACTGGGGCTGGAACCATGGCTGCTGGGGCCAGAACTGGGGCTGGAACCATGGCTGCTCGGGCCTATACTGGAGCCCAAAGCATGGCCTCCGGGGCTAGGGCTGCTAGCCTGGACCTGCGACTCCTTCTCTTAAGAGCCTTTTGGAGGCTCCGTGGACCTCCAAAAGCCAGACGAGTTCCAGAGAATGGCTCCTGGACAGGAGCAGGAACTGGGGAAGAAGCAGAGGCCGACTCCAGACGGAACACACCGAGGCGTACGGCGCCAGGTTGGGAGTTGGGAGGCAGTGTGCTAGCATGCCTGGGGCTAGCAGGCCGGGAATCACACACCGAGAGGAAGTCCAAAATCCAGTCAGGTAAGAACTTCACTACCCCTGGCTTCTCCATAGCCATCTGGTGTGCCTCAGCCATAGCAGCCTCTCGCTGCTTAACCCTGACCGCTCCTATCCATCGATGAGCGCAGACAGACAAAGAAAAGGTAAAATCCAATAGTTCCTGCTCAAAAGGATCTGCTGGGCCCATATTTCAGGTTGGTTCGTAATGTTACAGTGTGTGCAGGAAGCAGGACCCAAATGCAGATTTAAGTGTCATAAATATCTCCTTTATTTCAAGGCTATACTAGTCAAAAAGACAGAACAGAACACTCACCGAAGACATAGTCAAAACACAAGACGAACCGACAAAAAAAACAGAACTTAAATACACACCAGACTAATTATACAAACAAGACACAGGTGAGGGAGGAGAAAACACAGGGACACCAGGTGCACACAATCGGGTAATAAGACACACCAGGGAAACTAACGACAGGGAACCACAGACAGATCTAAAGACAAGACACAACGCAGACAGAAAACCAAAAACAGATCTAGACAAGACAAAACACAACACAGACAGAAACAGGCAAGACAGGAGGTGAAGACCTTTCAAAATAAAACATGAAACAAAAGGCAGAAAAAGACAAGACAAAATACAATAAAGACAGATCTTGACATATGTAGTGGCGTAGAACATTTGTTGGTAAATATGTTACTTTGTTACATTTGTTTGTTATTATCAAAAGGTGTTCCGTGAAAGTAAAGCAAGTTCATAATTAGATAGACATCGTGACGTATTTATTTTCGGTACAGTTTATGTTGAAACCGTTAGAGAGAGTGGCACACTTGTTAGCCTGTTCCATTCTTCTTCGTTTTCCGAAGCCGTGGCTTGGAAGTATACTTGCTTCGTTTCTGAATGAAGTGACTTGGAAGTACGCGACTACCAAGCCAGCATCCTCGCGATTGAGAAACACCCACTGAATCCTGTGAGTCATGAGTCGTTGTTGGGTGTTGAGCAGGGAGCGGATGATCAACTCAGTAGATACAAGGCTTTGTATTTTTTATTTATTCCTTTTCTATCTGTTCTTACCTGTAACAATGTTCCACTAGCACAATACCTTACCACAATACTTAAGATACAAAATATGAACCACACGACTGTAAAGATTGTTTATCAAGAGGAGCCTTTTTATTTTGCCTCCTCAAAAACCTCAGCTCTACTGCCTGGATGCTATCCAAGAAATAGAAAGTTGATATCTAGGATGCGGCTGACTGATGGTGCATAAAGTTATACTTCTCATGCAGTCTCGCTTCACAGAATTACAAATGTTCATCTCCAGGTTAAATAAACTTGGTGAAATGATGATGTTTTGCTTGGATTGATCCCAATGTGTCTGCATGAGTTAGACAAAGAACTCAAACTCTTCTTATGTATGTGTATGGAAGAAATATAGTTGTTTAATTAGACAATTACAGATGTTTCCCTCTGGTTATGCTGCTTGGTCAGGTAGATATGATTTGTTTATTTAGCTGCTTCAAATCCTTTTCTGTTTACACTGTAGCTTTCAAAAAGGTGGGTGATATCAGTAGCCTAAAGCTGCACCGCTTTACCATAAGCTACTATTTTACAATACCATCATTTTACCTATAATGCTGCTTTTATTTATTTCCTGCTGCCAGTAAGAGGCCGCTGACTTTTTATACATCTCTACAGTTCATATACATGAAGTACAAATGTTTGTGCTTTTTTCCACCTAAAAACTGTTATCGATGGTTACAGTAGCTTCCCTAATCTGGTGTAATACAGAACATCTTGTTTTCCTGTTTAAATCTTTTTGAATAGCAGCACATTACACTGGTACAGTGTGAGTATATATTGTAGCTGTATGTATATGTACTGTACCTGAGAATTTGCAGAAAATAGTCAGACTCCAACATAAATGAATGGGTAGGAGTGAAATATTGATATGACTTTGTACAGAGGAGTGGGAGAAGTATAAGGGAAGGAAATGGTAGGACATAGTAGGAGAAGAACCAAACATCAGTTTGAAAGTGACAGCTCCATTACTGCTAGCATACATTAATAACGAGCCAAGTCATTACTGTGAGAAATGAATCCATGCGCTCGCAGAGACAAACAAAACACAATACTAATCTCTGTTCTCAAACAGAGTGTCAGCAGCCACGACACAAATTAAGGGAATGGAAATTGAGCGGAGAGGTCAGGGGAGAGAGAAATGGGGAAGGAGACGAAAAAGATGACCTGGGACAAGAGATAGCGTCAGACCAATGAAAAGCTGAAGGGGGTGACAATGGAAAATGATCTTCACAAACAGGGTAATGAGAGTAAAAGAAAAAGCCAGAAAAGAGGCAGAAAGACAGTGAAGAAGAAGTAAAGCGTCTGTGATTTCTGTTAGAGGACTTTCTTTACGTTTTGACTGTGACAGTTCTGCGAAGAGCCAGCCGAGTCATTAGTGCTAGAAATGAGTCCTGCTGCAAAGACAAACGAACACAGTGTTGATCTCAAGCCTCAAACAGAATGCCAATCACCTACCTCACGTGTCTGGGATGAACGGTAATTAAACTGTGAGAGGGACAGAAAGAGAAAGAAGAAGGAGTGGATTGTCCTACAGTACCAGTTGCTATGCTGCATCATTACCACCTTGGAGTCATCCAATCACATGGTACAAAGAAAGCCTCCCCCTCCTGCACTGCTTCTTTTTGTTCTTCTTAGCCTGTCACTTTAAATTAAGAGCTCTTACTGTATACGCCCAGCCATACCATAAAAAGTCATTCAATGGTACTTGATGGTTTTTAAAGTACCTCAACGGAATACTTTCTGCTCTGAACAGAACAATACATGCCGTAAAACTACTCCTGTCCCTACAATCAAGCTATTTCTGTATGTGACTCATATTCAACCCGGGAGTTTCCTATGGCAGGTCAGCCTACTTTTGTTCGCAACCTTTTAAACTGGAGAAAGTCCCTCCTCAATACAAAAAGTGCTTTTATTGAGAAATCCTACTTCCCAACTCTGAAGGGACTTTTTTTGTCATCTTGTTAACATTTCAGTTCCCTTCTCACTTGCATCTTCTACCTGGGCTTCTGTCAATTTAGCTTGTGTGTGTAATCTAAGTTATGTGTGATGGACGACTGTAAGTCATCACATGTTCAGGTGAGTAGTCATGGTTAAATTGGCCTACATATTAATGTTTTCACCAAAGATGATATTAAATTAAACTCATAAAGAAAAGTGTCCCTATAATGGTCATTTTCAGGTTCCTGATTGTATTTTGTGCATCTATTGTGACATATGTACATGCTTTAGTATTCAAAAAGCTCTTTATTGAAACCAGAGCACAGTCTGCTATGATTGGTTAGCTGGCCCGTTAGGCTGTCAACCGCTTAGAGATATCCCGCCCCTTAACCTATCACGTGCAATGTGTTGGAGCACTAGCCAATAGCAGCGCACATGTAACGTTGTGATGTCACTATGTTACATAAGTAAACAAAGGACTACAATGGAGTTATTTCAGGCAGGGGGGAGTGTGTGGGAGAGAAACGTGTTAGTTAAAAGCCATTTAATACTATAGAAAGTAAAGAGTATCAGTTGAACTGTTGGTTTTGTTTGCCCGCAAAAACCTAATTTGTGGGCCTGTGTCTGTAAAAATGCATTTCCTGTCACGATGCAGCAGCGCAATATGGTCTATTGACTCGCCTCAAAGACCCAAGATGAATGTGGTATGCTGATATCTGCAGAGTAATTACAGTCTCTGATATGAAGATCTCTATGTGGCAGGGAATGGTGAGTTCTTCTGAAAACCAGAGACATAAAATACTTTGTCCCTGACAGCTCAAGCTGTTGAGCGAATGTGTTGTAAAATAATAAACCTGGCTGGGCAGTCAAGAGACAGGTATGAACCAGCAGCTGTTATGTCCCTGATCACACTTACACTATATGCAACTATCAGTATACAGTACACCTGTTCACAAACACATTTGTTCACACACACACGCTGGCACACACAGCGTTTCTTTTGTCGATCTGTTCGATTCGGCCTCGTGGTGCAGAGTCGGTATTGGATTTGTTTGGTACCAGCCAGCTGCCTCATTACTGCATTGTGAACACACACGCACACACACATATACGTTTGTGTGACCAGAGGCAGTGTTGCAGCCCTGGCAGGGAGCACATCGCTAGAAGGAGGAATACAGTATCAGTTGGTGGAGTCGGGGCAAGACTTAATTTAATAACCAATCATGTCAGCCCCTCTCATCCTCTTTAATTGCAGCAGACAGTTTTCTAATGAACCAAGAGGAGAGTTCTGGTCTGAGTCTCATTAGAAAAACTTCTCCGGGAAGCAGTGTGATTAGAATTACAGTAACTTGTGTTTCATTACCATCTGTTTCTCTTGTTTAATTACTGTTAGTGATTAACCCATCGGACTTTATCCACCTATCCTATGCTGCAAAGTATTTCACACTTCCATGTTATAGTTGCTTGGCGGAGCTTGCCATGTTGTCCTGAAATTAATTGTAGGTCTTGGGACCTTTTGTTTGACGTAAAATGTAATTAATTTACCGTGTATGCTCATATCACATGCAGTGCCTTACAACAGAGTTTTGGTTTTCATCATTTGAATCAACCATTAATCTGACTGGTGAAGGCCTTAATTGCAATACAAATGTATTTGATATGCATTTACTGGGAAATTGTAAAGTGTATATTAACAAGCACTAAGCTAGATAAAAATGGTGATAAAAAAGCAGTTTCTATAACACAGCTTTTATCACAAGCATTAAAAAGCGTATGTTTTGTAAAGGTGTGTATATGTGTGTGTGTGTGTGTGTGTGTGTGTGTGTGTGTGTGTGTGTGTGTGTGTGTGTGTGTGTGTGTGTGTGTGTGTGTGTGTGTGTGTGTGTGTGTGTGTGTGTGTGTGTGTGTGTGTGTGTGTGTGTGTGTGTGTGTGTGTGTGTGTGTGTGTGTGTGTGTGTGTGGTCACAGCTTGCAGCAAGAATGACAACTGGAAAACTGGGTGGGACTTTTCATATCTTAGACTGCACTGTAACTTTTATCCATGTATTTTTTCTTTTAATGTTTATTTTATTAGCTTTTCTTTTTAATTACTCATTTTAAATGCCATTTTCGTAATGTCTTTCATTTTTTGTAAAGCACTTTGAATTGCCTTGTGTTGAAAAGTGCTATATAAATAAACTTGCCTTGCCTTACTGTCTGCATGAGTTTGCGATAACAGGTGGTGTAAGCAAACGCTACTGAAATGTAATGCAAAATGACGAACTGAATTCTGATTAAGATAAACACAACATCCCTCTTCCTCGGTGCAAAATGCTTCATTTGAAGCAGTGATTTAACCAAACAGGCACGAGCACAAAATAACTGGCATTGGGGTTTGAACAGTCTTTGCTCAACAGAAAATAGAGATTTCCCAGTCTGCAGCTGTATCACAGTATTGCCTTACTTGGCTGTACTTTTCTGTTTTATCCTATATAGAATATTTATCAGCAACTATTTTCCCTTTGGGAACTCTCCACCATCTGTATGTGTTCATGCTTGCTGTGAGCATCACATATTGGACTATGTGTCATTGGGGAGCCTTAAGTCCTGATGAAAAAATGATTTAATCGTGCTCTTTTACCAGAGCCTGTGTGTGTGTGTGTGTGTGTGTGTGTGTGTGTGTGTGTGTGTGTGTGTGTGTGTGTGTGTGTGTGTGTGTGTGTGTGTGTGTGTGTGTGAGTGTGTGTGTGTGTGTGTGTGTGTGTGTGTGTGTGTTGCAATGTCCTTCGCTGTCCTTCACTATCAAATGAAATGGGTATTGCTTCAATCCTACATTTAAAACAGTGACCATGGATGGATTCAAAATGGGAGAACAATTCCCTGCTGTGAGTAGGAACCTTGAAATGACTCAACAACACCGCACCCTCCCCACTCAGCCCCTACAAGCATTGTTCCTGAGCTATTTCAGTGGAAGCATTATTGTTTTGCCCACAGGGACTTTCTTCAAAATGTGGACAATAGTTCAGTATTTTTGACTATTGCTCAACTTTTCACAGAATGATGTCAATTACACACCTAGGTCTAATAGGTTAAAATGATGAGGTGATATTTTCGACGGACTCGGATGTAAGCTTCCACTTGCTGTTGGAGGCAAACCTGCAGGCGTTATTCAAGTTTAACTTTGCCTTCAGCTCTCTGACCCTGTGCCACACATGACAATGACTAGTTTTCTGTTGTTGTTTTATGACAAGGCATATTTCACCGTTAAAAAACATCCTTCATATACATCAGAAGAAAACACAAAACATTTATGAGTTAGTGCAACTAATGAGCTGTCAATGGAACAGCTGAAGAAACATCTTAAGATGAATCTGACGAATACAATTTAGAATACCAAATCAGAGAGAGAGAGAGAGAGTGGGTTTTTTTCAGTGTAGCCTGGGTAAACAGAGTTCTGGCACTGCTTGGTGGGTTGGTCAGCCAACGTTTCGGTGCAATCACTGTAGTTGCATGGGAAAAAAATTTAGAAAGAAAACCTTAAGAGTGATTGAAATAACCTTCAGCATTTTTGTTTATTCATTCGATGGTTGATCCTGAATAAATGTACTGTACATCGCTGCTATATCTCTTTGATGCTCTTGAGGCCTGAACATCCAGTATGGAGAACTGAAGTGCTCCTAAAGTGGGCTATAAGAGCAAAGTAAAGATATTTGCTTTAATAGGCTTCATAATTGTAAAAGTGGATTTTACTTGATGCAGTACATAAAGCCGCATTATGATCTGATTCAGGCTTTATTGTACGTAGTTTCACTTGGTAGTGGCTTCCTAATGCTTTATAAGCATAGTGTGTTGGTTATACTGTATGTTAAGGGGATTCAAATCTGTATTTCGCAGAGGCCTCCTAACAGGAAAAGAGCCCCGCAGTGCATGTTGTCGTCAGCCTGCACTTATCTACGCTTTTAACAAGTGCACTCCAGAGATATTATCAGTTCAATTCATCCCTGAACACAAATCTTTCTCACAGTTAACAGTTTGATTTTGGCAATATTTACATGTGGCTTTTGACACTGTCCATGCACAATTCAGCATCTTGAATTTGTAAAGCAAATGAGCTGCCACTCGGTTTGCATATCTTGTGATTTTTTCCGATTCAGTATCTGATCCTCTGTTTTCCCAGCTTGATGGTGTTATCGTGCTTCACGTGGACACTGCTGTACACGTTTGTTGAGACTGAAGAGAAAAGAAGCTGCAGGGTTTATTTATTATACATTTAGAGTAAAGGTTTTTGGATGACCAGCCAGAGTGAAGTGAATATTAAAGATTCAACATGATAAGAGCTGGGACATGTCACCTGTAGTGTGTGTAACATTACACCAGGGCTCTTTGCAGTCTGGCCAGGAGTCAGTGTCAATTTGTCAGCGGTGATGGAAAAGTCTGGAAGGAGATAAGAGTCACATGGGAAAAAGCAGCTCAGCTTTGGCAGTCAGTGTTGCTAAAAAGGTCGCCGATAGTGAGCAAATATGTCACCTCATGTGCCAAGTGTCATCAGTATAAAATCAAAATTGAATTTAAAATGGCTTTTAGCCTACATACTTCATTTGCCTCAACGTTTTGTGAGGGCCTGCTCGAGCAAATATTTAATTATAGATTACTTGTATAAGTATTTAAGCAAAAATGGCTGACATTCAACTAGTTTTAACATCTTACATTTGAATATTTTAGACAGTAAACTCACCATCTTTAGGGAGCTTTCAGTCACTCGCCCCATTCTTCCTCTCTCACTAAATGTCTATCCCTGAAGACACACATATTATAAGTACTGTTAGAAACAGTGCAGCAAGCATACGTTCTCTCAGGGTCACCAAATGTAAAACACTCTCCCTCGCATCAGTCACACTCATTACTCATACATTTGAAAAAAAAACACTCACAGCTTTAAAAATGGAGATAAATGCCTTCACATCCATTTCAATTAATTTCCCACTCTACTATCAACTTTTTGATTACCGTGCCTGTCAGCTTTATGATTATGATGCCCATTATGGTGATCATAACTGTTGTGATGATGGTGATGATGATTGTGTTTGTGATTACTCTGCTCATTGACTGTGGCTGTGTCACCGACGTGAAAATCTTTCATCCGCTCAACTCACTCTCTGCGGAGTTAAAGATTAAAGCTCCTTCTCTCTGGAGGGGAGTAGTCCATGTCACAAATAGAGACTGTGTGTGTAGTTTAAAAATCAAAGTGGACTTTTTCTTGCAAATTATGTTCTAGAAAATTGTGTCGGTAGATGTAGAGCAGGGGTGCCCAACCAGTCGATCGCGATCGACCGGTCGATCGCGAGGAGATTCCCAGTCGATCGCGAGATGTGTCTAAAAATAGAACAACAATATTCTGTTTTATCGTTAATGTCCTATATCATAATCTTCCCGTGCCAGAATAATGCACTTGAACGCACCAAAGCTTTGTGATTGGCCGGCGTGACCCCATGTGTGGGGGCGTGGCTGGTGGGCAGTGGGCTGGGCACTATTTCGCTGACTTTGTCCGTGTCGACCTATGGTGTCGACAGGAGTGACAGTCTGCACACACACAAGATCGCAATTATGGCAGAAGCAAAAAAGGAGGATGGGGAGGATGATTATTTTTGTATCTATTCCAATTCAAAGTCCATCTGTCTCATCTGCAATGCGAGCGTGGCTTTATCGAAGAAGGGTCATTTAGGAGCGGCATTTCAAAACAGTGCACAAACGATACGAGACGAAATTCCCTCCTAATTCTGCCCTCCGCTCCCAAAAGGGGAGGGGCCTGAAAGGACAGCTAAATGCACAGCAGTCCATTTCCACCAGACCCAACAACAAGAGCAAGGCTGCTACCATAGCATCTTATCGTGTCAGTCAGGTTCTTGCGAAACACATGAAGTCTTTCAAAGACGGCGAAGTTGTGAAATAAGCTTTCCTGGAGGCTGCCGACGCGCTTTTTGGGGACAGTAAAAATAACAGTAGCATTTAAACAGGTTTTTGATATAATACAAACTCAAATTGGATACCGTTATTAATCAGCTGTAAGTTGTAGTTTGTTTGAACTTATTTATTATAATTAATGTACAAAATGTTATAAGAATGCAAACTTAAATTGATTATAGTCTATCATCAATTCAGGTTAAGAAACTAGTGTTGCTTGCTTCCTATTTTAAAGGCATTTGCTTTTATACTCTAATAAAATGCCACAAAAAAAGGGTTTGATTCTATTAATGTTGTCTTTTTTATTGCACTTTGGCAGCAGATTCCTGTGTAGCTTCAGATCTGAGTTGTCTTATTAGTAAACCTAATTTATACTTTTGGAGCAGCATTTTTATATAATGGCAAAGAAAGAGTCTTTTCTTTTTTTCCTGTGTCATGTGGCAGCACTGTTAAATGTTTCTTGAAAACATTACCCACTGTAGTATGTGACGTGTGAATAAATTCCAACTCTGTATCAACAACACTGTTGTGTAACTTCAGTTAAATACTTGTAAGTGTGTAGACTAGAAAGAGGTAAGATAAAGGATCTGCAGTATTTTATGAAGTATTCATCGTACAAAGGTCAGTTTTATACAAGTAGAAGTGTGTATTTACCTGGTAGTAGGCTGTCAGTAATGGCTACGCATCTCTATTTGGACTGGTAGATCTCGGCAGACTGGCAACTTTAAAAGTAGCTCTCGGTTCAAAAAAGGTTGGGCACCCCTGATGTAGAGGAATGGATATGCATTTTAGAGTTTGGGAACTAAAAGGCTGACAAAATTAGACATGCCATCAGGGACACAGTTGTAACAAAGATGACAAATGAATGCTAATGATTGAAACCAGATCTAGAAGAAAGTAGAGCTGCATGAGTACCTAGGCAGGATAATGTCTACATATATATATAACTTATTTGTATCTGGAATTGATTTCTTCTTCTTACATTTCATCACACTTCTTCCCTGGTGCCTGTTGAGCTGTAATGGCTGAAGGGGGATATAGATTTTGTTTCTGCTCAGAAAGTTTATTATATTAATTTCGCCGCAATGAAAACTCAGTTTATATTATTGTTAATAATATATATTATTTCACCATATGCATCCCTCTCTTAGTGTGGGAACAGGCTTTTATTTTTATTATAGTATTAAAGGTCCCATGTCATGGCCATTTCTACTGATCATAATTCCATTGTTGTGGTCTACTAGAATAGATTTACATTGTGCAGTTTTCCAAACCCCCCCCCCCCCTCCCTATGAGCCCACTGTGCTCTAATTGGTCAGCTCGAGTCTACCACCGTTACAGCGGAACATCAGTGATTATGTGTTGCAATGGCGTTTGTTAGCAACCAGAAAATGACACCAGTAAGGACACAAAGATGAGAATGCTGCATGGGGTCTGGGTGCCGTGTTGGCGGGACGTTGCACGGCTCGCTGCCACGAGGTACGGACAGTGTGAGCTGGGTTAATTTCGTGCTTGCTGCGTGGGGTCTGCGAGTCAGCGAGACATCGCGAATGGACGCGGGAAGGGGGGGTGCTGAGGCGGCTGCAGCACCCCCATCTGCGCATGGGAGCCTGCCTGCAGGCAGTAGTCTCAGGACACCTCCAAGCCTCATCCCAATACCCCTCCTCGACTCCTCTCTTCCCCTCCTCCGGGACTTGACCCGGAAATCGATCAAGACACGCCATTTTGAAGGACGTCCCAATAGCTGAAATGCACACGGAGGAGTCGAGGAGGGGTGCGGGGTGCGGGAGGATACACGCGAGCAGACTACGCAGAAGTGTTTTCACTACTCGCGTATAAAAGCAACTGGAAGATGAGTGGAAAAGCGTCACATTAATGTATAAGTGCTCACAGCTCCGTGGGAATTATTATGTGCAATACATTTCTAGAAGGCTTTCACATTACTATAATTATATTTTTATTTAAATGTAGGCTACATTTTACACCAAAAGGGAACACAAAAGCAGGACCAACCATCATACATTGAATTCCTTGACTAACAAAAGAAAGATTAATTCATTTAAATAAATATTTAACAACAAATGGGCCGGTTCTAAGAGGTTATTCAGTTAAGCCCGATTAGAGGGGATACAGCTGTGCACATGTCATCATTAACAGACGTCGTTTAAGAGTGACGTTTGAGTGAACGTGGACATCCCAATTAATACCTGAGGACTCCTCTATCCTCGCGTCACCTCCTCGTGTCCCTCGCTCGCATCTTACGGAGGCGGAGCTAAGATGCAAGGAAGGGACGCGAGTGAGGGAAAGGAGGAGTCGAGGAGGGGTATTGGGATGAGGCTCCACTCTGAGGACACCTCCACTCTCAGGACAGGAAGTGCACGCTAAGAATTCCAAAATAAAATCGCCACTATCAGTACAGCGCCACTTTCCAAACAGGAAATGCACACACATACAAAATAAAATCATATCGTGACACTTATACATATGTATATATATATATATATATATATATCGTTCCAACTCCTACTTCCAAACTCTGCTGCAGAAACTCTCCTCTCTACTCTCTCATCCTCTCTGGACTCTCTCTGTCCTCTCACATCTCAGCAGGCTCGTCAGTCCCCTCCTGCTCCCTGGCTAAATGACGCACCGCGTGCTAATAGAACCGTCCTTAGGGCAGCAGAGCGGAAACGGTGGAAATCCAAACACCGTGACGACCTCCTAACCTATCAGGCTCTCCTCTCCTCTTTCTCTGCTTCCATCTCTCAGGCAAAAAGCACTTTCTTTCAAGATAAGATCCAATCTTCCAATCCCAAAAAACTATTTTCCATCTTCTCCTCCCTCTTGGACCCCCCCAAAGCCCCTTCCCCCTCCTCCCTTCTGTCAAGCGACTTTGTTAACCACTTTGAAAAAAAGGTTGATGATATTCGCTCTTCTTTTTCTGACTCACCTTTACTCACCACTGGGTCACCAGACCCTCCTTTCACCCACACACTGACCTCCTTTTCCCCTCTCTCTCCAAGTGAGGTTCTTACCCTCATTACCTCTGCCCCGCCCTACCACCTGTCCTCTGGACCCCATCCCTTCAAACCTCCTTCAGACTATTGCTCCTGATATTCTACCGTTTGTCACCCATTTCATCAACACTTCTCTAACTTCTGGTCACTTTCCAAACAGTCTCAAGGAGGCAAGAGTAAACCCTCTCCTAAAGAAACCCACTCTCAACCCGTCTGATGTTATAAACTACAGGCCTGTCTCTCTCCTCCCGTTCCTGTCTAAAACACTTGAACGCGCTGTCTTTAAACAACTCTCCTGTTATCTCCATCAGAACAACCTTCTGGATCCGCACCAGTCTGGTTTCAAGGCAGGTCACTCCACAGAAACTACCCTCCTTGCTGTCACTGAGGAACTGCACACTGCTAAAGCTGCCTCCCTCTCCTCTGTCATCATCCTGTTGGACCTGTCAGCTGCATTCGACACAGTGAACCATCAGATCCTCCTTCGCACTCTCCAAGAACTTGGAGTTTCAGGCTCTGCACTTTCCCTCATCACCTCATACCTCAAAGACCGCACCTACAGGGTTACTTGGAGAGGGTCGGAGTCCGACCCTTGTCAATTAACTACAGGGGTCCCTCAGGGCTCTGTTCTTGGTCCCCTCCTCTTCTCCTTGTACACAAACTCGCTCGGATCTGTCATTAGCCCGCATGGTTTTTCATACCACTGCTACGCTGACGACACCCAATTAATTCTGTCCTTTCCCCGCTCAGAGACCCAGGTCGTCGCACGCATCTCTGCTTGTCTAGCTGACATTTCTCAGTGGATGTCTGCTCATCACCTCAAGCTCAACCTTGACAGGACTGAACTGCTTTTCCTTCTGGGAAAAGATTGTCCCACTCTTGACCTAACAATCAACATCGGCACCTCTGTTGTTTCCCCGACTCAGACTGCAAGGAATCTGGGAGTGATCCTAGATAACAACGTGTCCTTCACTGCAAACATAGCTGCTACAACCTGCTGCTGCAGATACACGCTTTACAACATCAGGAAGATTCGTCCCCAGCTGACCCAGAAAGCGACGCAGGTTCTGGTCCAGGCTCTCGTCATCTCACGCCTAGACTACTGCAACTCCCTCCTGGCTGGTCTACCTGGTGACAAGTAAAAAATAATAAAATAAAATATAATAATAATCCCGTCAAAAATGATAGTGCGCGATTTGTTTCCCTAGGGAGACAATAGTCTGTGGCACAACCGCGCCAAAATCCCACAATGAAAACAGCTGCTTACCTGCAGCCACAAAAATACTGGTAGGTCTGCGCTATGGATAAATGGCTGAAACGTCCGCTTGCTCTGGATTGAGGCCAGGGTTCAGAGGAGCCCGCCGAGAAACGTAAGAAAGAGGCCAAACTGAAACCAAGGCAGTGAAACATATATATTATTTGGATTCATTTATACTTCTGCGGACCCACCGCAGCCTCAGTGCTTCTTTTGCGGTGAAGTCCTGGCTAATAGTGCGATGAAGCCAGCGCATTTACAGAGACACCAGAGCACCAAACACTCGGGAAGTGTCGATAAAAGTGAATAATTTTACAGACGAAAGCTGTCGGAATTTAAATCGAGCCAGACAGTAATGATGAAAGCCACGAATGTGTCAATGAAATCACTCGAGGCATCTTACGCCGTGTCCCTGCTTGTGGCTAAATTAAAAACTCACTCTTGTTGAGGAGCTCATTCTCCCTGCAGCGACTGCGTTGGCCGAAATTATGATAGACAAGAAAGCAGCCGAAGCACTCAAGAAAGTTCCCCTGTCGAATAACACCGTATCCTGTCGGATCAATGATATGTCTGTTAATATAATTGGACAAGTGGTGAACAAAATAAAACTAGCCGGTCAGTTCGCTTTGCAGCTGGATGAAATGACAGATGTGAGTGGAGAAGCGCAGCTCCTGTCCTTCGTGCGTTACAAAGATGCGTCGGAGATAAACTATGTGGGTTATTCCCTATCTTTATTCAAGAGCGTGGTATTTACATTTGAGAGCATACTTTATGTATTTATTTCCCTCAAACCCTGTCCAGGCACTCAAATAGTGCCTGCTTGCACTCTGCTCTGCTTCTGCTCAAACTGTACGCTTGCATTCAGATATATTGCTGCTTACAGATTTATTCTGTGCGCGCTCGAACCTTTTGTGCAACAATCCTGTCAAAATCCCTCAACCAATAGGAGGCCAGGTGTCCTTGCGGGTACGTTCGCTTTACTTATTACAGCATCCCGTAAGGGCGGTTACTCTTTGGTTTATAAACTCCCGCCCTCCACGGCTTTATAACATAGCATGTACTGCACTTGTTTGATTTACAACTACCTTACATAATAGCTACGTTCAGTGGCGGACTGGGACTAAAAATCAGCCCGGGAATAAAATAAAATCGTCCCTCGTTGCCTTCTGCACATAGTGCGAGGTGGTTGCTATGCAACAACAATAACAGATAGCGAATGTCTCGTTTAGGTGCTTTTTTTTTTTCTGGAGATAGGCACTTCTCAATCCACTCCTCCATAGTAAGCCCACCCCGGAGGTTGAAGTTAACCTTAAATGTTTCCATCTAAGCTTAGTTAGTTAGTTAGTTAGTTAGTTAGTTAGTTAGTTAGTTAGTTAGTTAGTTTACTATATAAAGTTTAGTTTAGGATTTTATAACGGTCCTCAGACGCGGAGGGATACTGATTTGTGAAAAGTAACAACAACTATTCCCTGGATATCCGCTCATTATATCACGGCTAAGAAACATCAGATTGCTTGATTTGACTTGTCCGTTTTATAAACATACTAACTGTGCTTAACCCCTCCCAAAAAAAAGTTGTAAATGACTGGTGAAAAGAAACTGCTAGGCCTATACTGATTCTGTATATTATTTTGCTAAGTGTTTTGTTCCTGAATTAAAGTTTAAATGCCTGTTTAAAGGGGACTTATTCAAAGGGGCTCCATGGTTTAAGCCTAAATGTTACAAGATATATATAGCAAAGATAAGTTGATTATTTTGATTTCATATGTATTTATTTGATTATATTATTTATTTTCAAGGCAACATATTCATTTGTATTTATTCTTATTGAGTGTATTAAGTTAAAATTAAGAAAATGCCTGAGAATTAGATGTTCAAATTAAGGAGATGAAATAAAGTTATTTTCATTCAATAATCAGTGACGTTCTACTTGTGAAGGATCATCAGCACGTATGAGTGAGGGGGTACTCATGGTAGGACAAAAGGCTCAGGGGGTACACAAGACAAAAAAGGTTGGGAACCACTGCTCTACCACACAAAACAACACCATTTATATAAACACCTATCATGACAGGGCACCCACAGCCAACTAACAATTACAAATGAATTAAGTCGGCACGGCGGCCCGCATTGAAAATGACTTAGGCCTACCTTTGATGATCAAATCACTGAAACACAAAGTCCATCCTCCTGTCCTTTTGGATGAAGCACTTGCGGGTCATTCAGCTGATCCTTTGCCACTCCAGTTTATCATTGTAACTCAATCTTGAAAATGACTCAGTTAGTAATTTTGCAACGATGTCATCACTAGGCTTGTTTGAGATGCGTGCGGCTCGCCTCGAAAGTAGACAAGAATAGCCGATCGCAGCCGGGGGAGGTCTCAAAAAGCTTGCCTGAAGTCGGACAGCTCCGAGTCGGCTTCTTCTTCTTCTTCTTCGCCTTCTTCTTCTTCTTCTCTCGGTTTTTTGGCGTATTGCAAACAACTCCGGAGTCGGCTTGACTCGGTTTGCATTTATAAAGAATTCACACATGTGTTTAATCGTTAATGTCAGATATGTACTAAGTAAATACATTTTGTTCCTGCTCAAGATTAGATTCAACTTTATTGTTATTGCACATATTACAGGTACTGAGACAATGAAATGCAGTTTAGCTTCTAAGGTGCAACAAGCAGTAAAGTGAAAAGTAATGTACACAATCTACAGAATAAAATATAGAATGAATTGAATGATGACAGTGAGGGGTATGCATATACACAGCAGCCTGTGAGCAGTATGAACAGTGTGTATGAATATGCTAAGATATATAAAGTATGAAAACGGTAAGCAGTGCAATTATAGTATAAAATATATAGATATTAATTTCATGATGATAAACATTGTGGAACAATTATGAAAAATGTTAATGGATGTGGCGACGTAAAACTGACACAAAACAACAACAAACTTTTGCCGAGCCAATTGGAGAGCTTCATCAGCGCTGAGCTCGAGATACCAGCGAGTCGTTTCCCATCAAGCATTTCGCTTCCGCAGCCCGTGGAGAGGAACTGCGCCGCCTCGCCGCGCCGCGCCTCGCCTCGCCGCGCCTCGCCTCGCCTCGCTCTCAAGGCTGCGGGCGTCTTTGTCCCGCGAGATTTCAACGTCTCATGTAGGCGAGCCTCCAGAGCAAGTCGGACAAAATGACTAACCATCATGCAACGCGCTAGCAAGACATTGATCGAAATTGCGCAGGTCTGCGCAGGTCTCGCTTGTCTCAAACATGCCTACTATCACTGAAGTGAGCCATCATGAACGAACTTATGCTAATTATAAATATATCGATCATAAATCTATTGTTTAGATTTATGATTCGAAAATAATAAAAGTAGGGTAGACATGTGGATATTATCCGGCTGAACAAAACGTGCATTTATCTAACAGGTTCGTTTTCCACAGACCTTATTTCCAGCTATTTTCCAAAATCCTATGGAGAAATCCCATTGCTTTCTGTCGAGGGAATCCGAGCGAAGCTTACTTCCGGGTTTTAGGACGCGTCACTGCACCACTTGCATAGACCTCACAGCGGGCGGAACTTGTCATAAGGTCCGCGAAAATAAAGCCCGCCTATTTAGAGGGAAGATATGATGGTCAATTGTACTGTCATTTGACATTACTCTCTCGTTGAGTTACTATAGCGGGTCCTCTGTGAATGTAGAGAGGGACCAATAAGCTCTCCCGTCTTCACAGTAACTCGCAGAGACGGCATTTAGCCCTTCACATTCCAACAGAAACTGAACAGGCAGATTCGAAGGATTTATTTCTTTGGAAATATTATTTTAAATACAATTAAATCAAGTTATTTTGGTATTTTTTTTTATGTTTTCAAATATTATTTTTTAGAATATCTTAGGCCCTCACAGAGGGCCTAGAGGGCCTAGAGGGCCTAGAGGGCCCTGACGGCTCGCCACTATGTGATTAAGTAAGGCAGTAAAACCCCTGAATGCTTTGAAATAAGCAAGGGTGAATTTTCATTGCTTATGAATTTAGGACTACATTTGTAATTGGTTATTTCATCTTCAAAGGAAGCATAGCCTATTCTCGCTTTGTTTCATGTCCATGCAGGATTTAATTGTACACTCTACGTAAACAGTCATGCTTATTGTTTACTGAAGAGGCACGGTTCAGAAGAGGAGAAAAATAAACAACAGGGCACCTGGGGATGAGTGGTGAGAGACAAGAGAGATCAACACAGAGACAGTAATTATCAGAAAACAACCCTTCTACTGAACATCTACCTCTTGTCTCACACATTTGTGAATTGCGAGTGAATTTCTTTAAGTGCACTCCGAGAAGAGAAAGGGCTTAAACACACACTTGCAAACAAACACACAGACACATAGAGGTTAAGACCTATAATCACAACAATAATTTGCCAAGAAGGAAACGTCCAGGGTAAAGAAAAATAAAGAAAAAATCCATCAGCTCAAAGCTATCTTCACAATTGTTAGGGAAGAATTGGATTGAAGAGGAAAGACAAGATAACATGATGAATAGATAGGTAAGGGTTTTCCATCATCACCTAACTTTCCTGGAAATCATGAGTAAATGAAAGACAACAAGCAGAAGAATTGTGTATTTTTGGTATTGGTGAATAGCATAATGCTTTTGGAATGAAAGTGATCTCATCATGCATTCTGCGTAGATCTTATTTGATGAAGAGTCTGCAGACATCCCACCTGACAGGCCGACGCAGTGTGTTTCGGTCTCTGTATTGAATGTCAAACTGCTCTCTGTCTAAGTGAAGACTGGTTGTTCACAGCGCGCGATGTTAAGCACTCCGAACAGCCTCAACCAAAACAAGTCCACAATTACAACAGGGTTTCTGGAAAGGTTATACAGCTCTACATAAGGATGGAAATTGATAAGATTGTATTGATACTGAATTCCTTTTATTTGTCTTTGCTCATTTAGATAACTTTTCATTTAAACCCTTTTAGAGTTCTCATTCATTTTCGGATAGAGCATTCAGTATGGCTGATGTAACTATCTCTACTCCTGCTTGTTTTAACACAGGTTTGTTGTTAACTATATAGCATTATCAGGGAAAAAACTAAAAGCAAATAGCAATCCTGATGTCCATGAATACAGCGTGCAACAGCCTGACGGAAAGACTGTGTGAAGGGCATTCCATTTCTTATCAGACTCCTCAATCCAAACAGGTTTTATGTAAAAGCTTCAAGCGCAGAAGACAACACTCCACAGATGCTCCACTGTTTTTAAATGAAGGACTGACTTCAAGCCTATCTACTAAATATCTTTAGCGTCAGTCTGATGTTTACAGTCTAATTATACCAATCTCGTAATTTCCCAGCAAGAAATAAAGATTTGAATAGAGGTATTAAGGCAGACTTAACTGATCTAAGTGGATATAAAATGTTGAAAGAGCCACTGAGGTTAGACAGAGCAGCTGGAGAAACTGTAGTTGATCGTGCGTGTAAAGGCACCTCCTCTGGAGCACGGCTGAAAGACTAGAAACCCCACTGATATTGTGGTTAAAACCTGAGAGCAGAGCGTAGGTTTATTTTCACTGCTTGATGGTGCATGTGAAATTCAGAATTAATATTGCAAGTGACTGAAAAGTTACAGCATGGACAGTTTGGTTCTTGAACTGCAGCTTATTCAAGTGTGAAGGCTATATGGATCTATAACATCGCATATAACATGAAAAACATGATGACTTGGAATACATTCATGACATAGCCCTTTATTTTGAAGTCTAAACATTAATACAAGGTGCTATGTCCCCGACAAGTAACAGGAACAAAAATGTAAATCGTCATTGTAAACAGAAATGATGTAGGTGTGTGTTTGCATTCAGAGTGGAAGTGAGATGCATTCACAAGTCGTCACAGCGCGCCTATGGAGACACATGAAGGTGTGAACTGACATACTAATATGTCCACTTGTGATCGGATTACCCAAGACGCATGTAAAAGCCATGTGTAAACAGGGCTTGATTTCGTAATGTACAGAAAGCCTGTCATCATCTGGAAGCATGCTATCGTATCGTTCTTGCTAAAGAACTGGAGAAAGACCAAAAACATTAATCTCTCTAAATATTTTTCTGACAACGCATCTTCACAAACGTGAATGGAATAAAGTAAATAATTTGTATAAGATCAGGAACTGTTTCAAATCCTGATCCCACCTCTGAATGGTAAACTATAGCTTCCATCGACCAAGGAAAGCAGAGGGGAGCCTCTCCCAGGAGGGCTCATTAAATCTGACGTTGTTGTTGTTAGCTCAGAATAAAGAAGACCTCTGTGTGTCATTTCATACATGACTTAGATTAGAGTGAAAGAAACACGATACCCCCTCTAAATGCCATTACTATAATGAATATGCTGCGTGGAATCTTATAATATAATAATAGCACTAAATCCTCGTATAACACCTGCAGAGGGAAAGCACATCCTTCAGCCATTTAGTGACGAGATGAGACCGTTGGAAAGACCAATCCCCATATGGGCTTGTTAGAGACCTGGTGATGTTTGTCGAGAGAGAGAGAGAGAGAGAGAGAGAGAGAGAGAGAGAGAGAGAGAGAGAGAGAGAGAGAGAGAGAGAGAGAGAGAGAGAGAGAGAGAGAGAGAGAGAGAGAGAGAGAATAGCAGGTTAGACTAATAGAGGTAATGAGGAAAACACAGCAATTGTGTGCGTGTTGTGTGTGTGTGTGTGTGTGTGGTGTGTGTGTGTGTGTGTGTGTGTTGTGTGTGTGTGTGTGTGTGTGTGTGTGTGTGTGTGTGTGTGAGTGTGTGTGTGTGTGTGTGTGTGTGTGTGTGTGTGTGTGTGTGTGTGTTTGTGTGTGGGTGTATGTAAAATGGTTCAGTTCACTTAGTAAAGTACCTGTTTCCTGGGTGTTGTGTGGAATGTTCATGATGGTTTGATACTGGATCCAGTACATGTTTTCATCTGTAAGCATTATCTTAATAAAGCACAAATTAACAAGGTGTTTGTTTCTCAGCCCTGTTTTCTAATTTGTTAAAGATGTGTGGTTTGTGGGTAAGCTGGGAATTCTGCTCCACTCTTGAAATTGGCTTTGGTGCTGCTGTGATCAGACCCCTGTAATACAGATCAGACAGGATTAACTGCTCACAGTGAGGAAGGTCAAAACTGGGTTCATGAGTCCTGAAAGAGCTTTGTTCCTCTGTTTACTACGTCTACCATCGCACACTGAGTTGTGATGTATCAAAACAAGACAGGAATGTATTCTTGATCAGTGTTGACAGAAGAATATCAGTTCTTGAAGTATTAAAAGGACCGGGTTGTTTAGGTCACGTTTGACAGTGTGTTTATTTAGATAAAGACGTCTCTCAGCTGCAGCTAACCTGGAGTTGCAGTTCTCCACTACAACGTCTTAAATCGCACCGAGTTTGATTCAACTCTCTCCTTTATGCTATTCTCCTTTCCTCCTCTTCCTCCTCTCCTCTCTGGTTTTTATCTTACATTCCTCTCTCCAATTCATCCTCCTTATTTTCCTACATCAGCACCTTTCCCTCTTCCCTCTTTGTTTCCCTCACCGACTCCGTTCCTGACTAAGCCTTTTAAACTCCTGTGAGGCCGAGTGAAATTAGCTCCTGGCTGTGTGTGTGCGTGTGTGTGTGTGTGTGTGTATGTGTGTGTGTGTGTGTGTGTGTGTGTGTGTGTGTGTGTGCATGTGTGTGTGTGTGTGTGTGTGTGTGTGTGTGTGTGTGTGTGTGTGTGTGTGTGTGTGTGTGTTGTGTGTGTGTGTGTGTTGCTGTATGTGTGTCATAGAATAGTCTAGGTGCTCTCTTCTGCTAACTTTAATCCGACATGCTGCTGTTTGCCTGTTTTTTTTTTAAGACAACAGTGAAGGAGAATAATATTTGTCCTTAGTCTGTTCTGCTGAGAATCCTCTTTTCTTCTCTCAAGCGGCAGCAGTGCTGTTTGTCTAAAAATATCCACAGGATTTGTCCAATTGTGCGTGTGTGTGTGTGTGTGTGTGTGTGTGTGTGTGTGTGTGTGTGTGTGTGTATGTGTGGCTTAGCATTACTATACTTGTGGGGACCTAAATCTGTTTACACAGTCACGTGTGGGGACTCGCCTCCCTTATGGGGACATAATGGAGGTCCCCATAAGGGGAATCATTAATTTTAGGGTGAAGACTTGGTTAGGTTTAGGATTAGGGTAAGGTTAAGGGTTAGGGTTAGGTTAAGGTTAAGGTTAAGGGTGAGGGTTAGGTTAAGGTTAAGGGTTAGGGTTAGGCATGTGTTGGTTATGGTTAAGGTTAGGATAAGTCTCCAGGAAATGCATGTAAGTCAATGTAATGTCCCCTGAAGTGATGTATACATTGTATGTATGTGTGTGTGTGTGTGTGTGTGTGTGTGTGTGTGTGTGTGTGTGTGTGTGTGTGTGTGTGTGTGTGTGGTGTGTGTGTGTGTGTGTGTGTGTGTGTGTGTGTGTGTGTGTGTGTGTGTGTGTGTGTGTGTGTGTGTGTGTGTGTGTGTGTGTGTGTGTGTGTGTGTGTTAGGGAGGTAGACGCGGTTCTGTTGTTATGGCCATGTTCTCTTACTCTGGGTCAGATCTTTTTGCCTTATGCAGTGCTGTTTCCTTTTACAAGGTGCACCCTAAGGTGATGAAAATGGAAATCATGAAAAGTTCACTGAATATTTGTTCATATTTGTTTGCAGCAAAATAATTCATAGTGTTGCTCAAAACACAAAGAAACGTAAAGAAGCACGAGTGTAACTTGACGAAGGCACTGTGAATATAAAACAATTTATCTTCCAAATGAAGCTCATATATAAAATTATCCTAACACCTCGGAGTAAACGGGAATGTTTCGGAACGTTATTATATGATTATATGCGTATATATCTTCCTACAATATTGATGGTCAAAACTTATCAAAAAAGAGTTTGACCTGCCAGAGCAACGAGAAGTTGACTACCAAAAAAGGTAGAATATATGTTTATCTTTCTATACTTTACCATTTCTCATGTAGTCATCATATCCATATGACTGATAATTGGTTAGAGATTTCACTGTGTACATATTTTGTGTAAGGACAAATGGCTTAGGCGAGAATATGTGGCAGGATCGATATCAGGGTCTTTTGTCATGAATATTTTAATATTTGACTTTCTCCACAATATGTCACTGCCTGCCTTTGTATAGACCAGTGGAGCGGAGGATTTAATGGCTTGGATTATAGCTGAGCTCAGCTTTTACTGTAAAAATGGTTTGGGTGACCTCCAGAAAAACCCACAGAGTTTAAACAAACAGACTATAGCTGTTCCACGATAAAGTGAAATACAGACAAATGTTCACATACAGCTGACATAAAAACACTTTGTGAAGAGTTTAGAGTGAGATCTCGTCTGGGAGGCTGCTTTGGATGTCTGCATTTATTTGGCTTGCATTTAGTTTGATAAAGCCTTGGAGACAGGTACGCATCAGCACAAACACACACACGTAAACACAACCACACACACCCACAGTGAGATGTGAGAGCTTCTTTCAGTGGACTTCCTTTGAAGTTTCAACTGGCTTTATGATTTTTTTTTAATGATTCTTTATGGCTTTGTGAGCAGACAGGCAAACAGAAAGCAGATAGAAAGCGTCTGAGGAGACTGAAGAGTTTGTGAAGTGAGGGAAAGCTGAGCGCAGGGCAGCGTAATATGCTGAGGGACGAGGAAACGTACAAAGACACCGAGGGGAACTGCAGGGAAGAGTGGAGGAGGATTAAACAGAGCAGAGTGGTGCACTTTGAGTAAAGAAAGGACATTTATCCCTCCGTCCTGCCGAGCTCTCCCCTTGTTTCCCCGGTGGAGCAGACAGATAAGAGAGCCAGCGTACGATTGGCTTAACACTTGGCCCGTCGCCACGGCAGCACTATCACCGTGGAATACCGACAGGAGCTGAGGGATTCTGTTGGATAGCTCGGTATTAAATAAAGATAGGATCGTTTAACACAGGAAGTTAGCGGACTGAATTTAAATAAGTTGAAGTCTGTGTGTGAACTTGTACTAGAACAAGAACAGCCCATAATACTTTGCTGTAAGCCCGCTATCATGTTCCTTTCACGCTGCTTTTGCATAATTGTCATACAATTTCACAGTAGATCTGTTTAGGGTACTACAGTAAGTCTTTTGAGAGAGAAACATAGCTGCTGTATGAATATATTATGTTGTTGTGAACTTTCATATCCTTTGCTCTCCCTTTGCGCTTCACTCATCTGTGTTTCCATTTATCTAAAGTGTAGGGCTGTACTGCAGCTCATCAATGCAAATATATGGATTCAATTTCAGAAAATGTTCCTTTTTTTATCAGCACCGACTCCCTGTAATGCAACACATTGAAGATCACTAGTTATAACAAAGAAAAAGAAAGAGATGCTCGCCTGCATTTTCAAGTGCAAGTCCTTATTTTCATCACACATAGTATTCAGCTTTGGGTATTTAGATGCAGTTTTGACAACACAAGCAGAAAAGAGCAGAAGAAGGTGAGCTAATAAGAGTTTATAAATTTCACTCTGAATATGTATATTTTTCTCCAAAATGACAATGCAGCCACATTCGCAGGTGGAAGAGAGATAGAGAAAGACACCGAAGGAGCAGAGAACAGAGACAGCTTTGTATTTCACACCAAGAAGAGGTTATGACGCATGGCAGCCACTGGAAAGCAGTGTGTGAGCGCTGAGACTGTTAGCAGGCAGCAGAGTCTATTCATCATCATCTAGCTTATGGCTGCACACTCTCTAGTGGAGCTCACCTCGGAGATCAAGGACACCCTCACAGTACAGTACGTCTGAGAGACCTGTAGTGAAAAAAAACACAAAAGGAGGAGAACCAGCCCCCTGTTTTTCTTTCTTTGCAACCAAATCAAACAGATTGGCTTCAGGCGGCAGACCTGTAGCCCTGTCAAGCTAATCTAGTGACATGCTGTCGTATTTATTATGTATTACACTGAGCCTGCGTCTCCCCCAGCCTTAGATCAAGACTGACCTCAACATACCTGGCTTACACGGTCAGACACAAGTGTCCTGGTAACAGTTACAGGCTTTCTTACTGTTGGCGTGTGCAGAAAAGTGAATGAGTGAATCAAAAGCTAAATGTTTCCAACTTGTTATTTATTCTCTGTCAGTTTCATTCTGCCTTGTTTTCATTTTCATCAGTTCTCAGGCTGAGTTTTGTTTTATTCCCTTTATCCATCTCACTTCCTGACACTTTATTTGGCAGTCGGTCGGTTGTTCATCCATAATAACTCAACCTTCAAGGTAGGGCTGTAATGATAAGAGCACAAATGATAGAATTGAAACAGTTATTGTTCGAGTCCTTTTATCAGTCAGTAAAAGAAAACGTTTGCTATTTCTGAAGTGTTAGAATTTACTGCTTTTTTCTGTATTGATCATGAATATTGATCATTCTTTGAACAAGTGCAAATTGAATATGTCATTTGCTGGGATGTTGTGTAATTGTTCACGTTCTGACATGAAAGGTAGCCAACAAAAATGATTAATATAAAAACCAATTAAAAGAGGAATCAATTGTAAAAATAATTGAGATATTCATGTGTACATTTCCATAACCGATAGTTTAATGATCACACACATGTCATGCAGCTGTTTGAAGTGAGTTTCTCTCTCACACTCCCTTGAACATTTCTCCAGGCTATGATATGAAAACATACTCAGTTTTGATATATCCACTTAAGATAAACGTGTTGAACAATGTGTCCACAAACACTCAGTGAGTCATACTGTAGCTTGCACAAAAGTTGTCAATACTCCTTTTTGCTATTATGAGTGCCTTTACTTCCCTGACTAAAGGTAACTCTCTTCATTGGAGTCTTTGCATCAATGGCTTGCTTGAAAATCACAAAATGTGGATGTTCAAATATCTGCAGATGCCCTGACAACCATTCACCCAGTCTAACGTTCATCTACACCCCCTACTGTATATTCACACCAATTCTGTCTATTATCTGTTTCTCACTCTTTTTTTCTGTAGTAACTAATGAGACCTGACTATTTCTCAGCGGGGATTTGTAGAGTTGCTATTTCTTAGAGCTCCATCCTCATCAGTCTCCACCTTTGTTTTCCTCCTTTTCTTTATTAATTCAAACTCGAGTTTTCCTCCTGGTTTCCCCTCTCTACTCGCTACACTCCTTTTGTTAAACCACCTCTACCCCTCTCTTCTTTACACCAGTTCCTCTTCTCTTTTAATCCAATAATTGTCATTTTCAATATACTGAAACTGAAAGGAAATAGGAGAAAAAGGAAAGGAAGACAGTTTTGAGAGGGTATTAGAAAGAAGAAATAGATCTGAAGTGTGTGAAGGTGGCAAGATATTCTGACTAACAGGCTGCTCAGTGAAGGGTTGTCCCTCATTAACGCGAAAAGAAAGGACAGAATGAAGTCGAAGCATATTCTGATGTTCGGCTGCGAGCCACATTGTTCAGATTCTGGAGCAGTAGAGGGATGCTTTCAGCAGCGTGAAAAAGAGGAGTGGAGGAAGAGATTGATGAATGAGGGAGGCTATCAAAATAGAAAGCTAAGGGGGGAAGGAAGCAGAAAGGAAAGAAGTCGTTTTTCTCAGTTTAGAGAAGCCGGATTGGCTGTGAATACAAATTGTTGCCATTGGTTTGCAAGATCCCTCCGCAACGTTACAGCATGGAAGGTATTCAGTTCTACGTTTTTTTATTTATTTATCTAAACATTTGTATCCCTTTAAATACAAGATCTCTTATTTCAGGGAGTCCTGGTGAAGATGCCAGCATAAACAGTTCCACATAAAAACAATTTCACATCTTAGGATACACACAGTACATAAAAGCAACACGGGGGAACTAGAAGACTTCAAGAGGAGAGGCGTCAGGCAGCCATAAAACACATTCCACCTGAGTCGAGGTTTATGTAAAACAGCACCGTGTTTCCTTCGGGGCAGTTTGTCAAAGACCTTTAAAGGGATTCAAAGAAGGCAGTGCTTCTAAAGTAGTGATATTTTGCAAATCATTGCATGCCCAGCAGGAAGCATAGAAAGACAAAACATAGAAAGAGAAAACATAGAAAGAGAAAGCTATCACAAACACACATAATCTTGTGTGTGTGTGTGTGTGTGTGTGTGTGTGTGTGTGTGTGTGTGTGTGTGTGTGTGTGTGTGTGTGTGTGTGTGTGTGTGTGTGTGTGTGTGTGTGTGTGTGTGTGTGTGTGTGTGTGTGTCTGAGAGAAAGCTAGTGAGATTTATCATAATCCATCCGACTATTAATTTGTGTTTTTGTAGCTGTCCTCAAACGCAGCATCAAACTGTTGTGTGTGTGTGAGTGTATGGGTGTGTGTGTGTGTGCGCGTGTGTGTGTGTGTGTGTGTGTGTGTGTGTGTGTGTGTGTGTGTGTGTGTGTGCGTGTGTGTGTGTGATATTCAGTGTTAGCATTCTGTTTTTGTGAATGAGATGCTGCCTGTCAATCTTGTGTCTGTAGACAGGAATACAGGATACAATCTGGTGGAGCAGCCCAGCAGGTTCTTACCTGTCCTCGCATCCATTTTATGTTTCCTAAAGATATTTTTCTCCTCTCCCTTAGATCTCAGTCTCTCATTTGTTCCTGGACATACCTTTACCCCCCTCTCTTCTTTTCTCTTCCCTCTTAATATGTTATCCATGCGTCTCGTCTCTTTGCTTTAATGTATGTTTTACTCTTCTGCTCCGTACATCCTCCATGTCTACTTTAAAACTCAGGCTACATTACACTTCTTTTCAATTCTGCCAAGAAATATGTCCAGGAGATCCTGTAAAACACGTTACATTATCTGTTTAATATATATTCCTTAAATATAAACCCCAAGACATAGAAGCTTAGATTGTTTTGTCATCTACAAACCACTAAAATGACACTGTGGTGTTAACAGCTGCTAAAACTTAATTTCTCTGCTCAATGAAAGTAATTTCACCTTCATGCATCTGCAATAAATCCTCACATTTAATTTTTCGGAGCAGGATGCTGCAATAAGGGACCTCTAAGAACCAAAAGGCCCGTTTGAGATTCTGGATACAATACAACAAATGATGGATTGCGAGTTTGTTGATTTATAATCACAAGATAGCAATTAATTAATACCAGCTATCTGGAGGGACGTCTGCTGACCTTGATTAACCAAAAATGTCTCTGGTGTAAATGTTTTCAGTTTGACTCTGACAGACCCATGCATTCTCATTTCATTAAGCCAGTGAGGCTAACGTACATGACCCACAAGTCAATAAATCACACAATCTTTTGATATGTTCTATATTCCGAGAAATGTTCTTGGGTTCAGTCAATTAGTCAAGGTTGTTTTAAATATGGATGATTTATTTCATGGAAGACTTCACATTATTTTACTACTTGTGAGGACAAGCTCATGAAATGCACACTTTCCTCCTCTGGTTGTGTGTGTTGTGTGCAAAAAGGAGAATGTTTTAAAGGTCCCCTATTATACTATTTTTCATAAATATATTATAGGTCTAAATCTGGCCAAATATGGCCAAAATCTGATCAGCTCATTTTCAGACAGGTTTTTATATAAATGGATCAGGACAAAAAGTGAGCAAATCTTTTTTTCCTGAAGCTTTCAGAATCTCTTTACACAGAGGGGACACATGTTGATGTATAAAAGACGGGAAAAAGTGGATTTTGCATAATAGGTGACCTTTAACTTCTGTGTTGTTGTTGTTGTTGTTGTTGATAAAATATGCATGCACTCAGCCTGCCTCACTTCTGCAAAGGCCCAAGAGTAACGTAATCTGATTAAGCGTGTCTTAAAATCCACTCCCTGCTCTGTTCTGCCATCCGCTCGCTAAGCTCATAAATCATCGTCACATAATGCTGATCAGATCCCAGACCAGTGAATGTCTAAAAGTAGGACGTAGCCTGAGGAGGGGAGCAGAGACTTGGTGGAGAGGAAGAGACGAGATGAGGAGGAAGAGGAGGAGGAGGAGTAGAAGAAGGGAATGAATTAGAGACTATGAGGGAATAGATGAGGGAGGGATCTTTACAAAGTTCTAGATCCATGAAATTAATGCATAAAGTACACAATACATTTTAACGGCTGTTTAAAATGTATCTCGGTGGTTTAGATTCCACCGAGGGGCCAGATTTGCATCCTCATCCCCTGATTATGACACATTCAGTCAGCACTCCAGGCTTGGCTTTTCCTTTTTAATGTTAATGCAAATAGTTGTGCAAACTCCCAAATATAGGAGCATGCACACACACACACACACACACACACACACACACACACACACACACACACTCACACACACACGTTTAGTGAAGGTTACATCTGTTGAGAGAAGCAAATTGCTAAGAAGTCATTTCCACTCTGCGTCCTCTGTGAATCAATTCAGCTCCTTCTCTACCCTTTAACTGTCTCTAACGTCCTCAGGGATCCGCTATATGATGAGATCCTTTGCCCATCACTTTAAAGGAGAGGGAAAAAAAAGAGTTGACCTGCGGAAGAGCCAATGTGACGTTGACTTTTTAACAGCCCTTAAAGTAAAAGGAAAAGACTGGTTATTGTTCATCCAGCTTTAACCACCCACTTTTGACAAAGCCTCTTGCTGCAGTTTAATAAATGGGCAGTTGCCTGCTAGTACCTCTTTTTGAGTCTTGTCATGGATCTGATTATATTTGGAACTTCATTTATTGAAAATGGTGGAATCGGCATCAATCTCCTTGATGCACACATCAAGGTGTGCAATTGTCTGTTTTTGGCTATATATGTACCGGCTCATTTTCAGTCTATGGATGCAGTCCATGCATTCAAGTGCCAGAAAAACTTGATTTGCAAACTACAAATAACTGTGGCATACAAAAACTAAATCCAGGTTAAAATAACCGTATCGCTAAGTTTACTCCATGTGCAGATTTCGAGTTTTTCCTACTGTATCCTACTAAGTCTGACCCCTCATGCTTGGGTAAGACTGTCTAAACAGAGCAGCCCATGGGCGCGGGAAGGGGGGTGCTGAGGGCGCTGCAGCACCCCCTAGCGGCAGGCAGGGGGTGCGGAGCTCCCCTGTCTGAATTATTATTTGACGGTTATTGCTGCTCCCGCTGTGCATAATCTGTGTAATATGTAGCCAATAGATTCCACATTGTTGGTAAAATAATATTTTGGCCTGCCCCGAATGTTTTTTCTGTAGCCCCGGACAATTCTACCTCAATAATATAATACATTAACCGTGCTTTACGTGAACCTCATCATGACACTAGAGAGGACGACAGGACTGTAATTTCCCATGTTCAGTGAATGCAACAGAGGCAAGACACCAGACCAATCAGAGAGTTGCATGGAAATAAAAGTGTGCTTGTGTCATTCAAGCTCGGCTGTGTGTGTGTGTGTGTGTGTGTGTGTGTGTGTGTGTGTGTGTGTGTGTGTGTGTGTGTGTGTGTGTGTGTGTGTGTGTGTGTGTGTGTGTGTGTGTGTGTGTGTGTGTGTGTGTGTGTGTGTGTGTGTGTGTGTGTGTGTGTGTGTGTGTGCTCTCCTCTCAGACTGAGAGGCTCAGGTGAGCTAAAGCAGTGTTTTTCAAAGTGGGGGCCCCGACCCCCCAGGGGGCCGGCAGGGGGCACCAGGGGGGTCACGCAAAGTTTGAGGGAAAAGGGATTTTTTTTTTTTAAAGTTTACATTTTTTTTTTTGTTGATGTTATTAATAACTGTATATCTATCAATCTATGTGTCCTTTGATGCCAATTTTATGTTATAATATATAATATAATATATATATAATATTGTTGTTATTGAATCACACGACCGCCCTTCAAGCCAATCAGAATCGAGCTGCCGCTACTGAGAGTGAAACTGAGTATCTGCTCAGCTTTTGGAGCAAGTGAGAGCTAGTGAATATTTCGCTCTGCAGCTGGATGAGAGCACGGATGTAGTAAATGTCGCAGATGCAGAATTGCTTGCATACAGCATTAGATTTCCTACTGGAAGGTAGGACCACATGAAGAGACATTTTCCAAGTTTTAGATGAGTACATCATCTCAAATGGACTTGACTGGTCTCGTTGTGTGGGTGTGTGTTCATATGGGGCAGTGGGGCTATGACAGGCAAAAAAAGCAGAGTGACAGCTTTGATCAGGCAGAAGGCCCCAAATGTAGTGGCAACACACTGCATGCTCCATCGCGAGGCACTTGTACACATCATTTAAAAAAAAATTGCAACAGGGGGGTCCCCGCCAGAGGATAATGCTATATGGGGGTCCTTGGCATGGCAAAGTTTGGGAACCCCTGAGCTAAAGGACTCTCTGAGTGTTTAGATAGTTAACTTTAGTCTAATCTCAGTGGGTCTCAACGGTTTGGTCACAAATTATTCAAAAGATTATTTCCGCGGCACACTTTCATATGATCATTATCGTTATAAAACAAATAAGAGAATGAAGGAAAAACAGTTATGAAATACTATATGGCAGTAAAACAAGAATACAGTTTGAAAGGGGAGTGATTTGTAAAATATCCATAAAGAAAAAGAACATCTGCTTACAGTAGTGTTTCATATGGATGTTGAGAGATGTATCCATAGATCTCTTAATGTTGCTCTCAAAGTGCACCAGATTGATGCTTTCAACTTCAATATTTAAAAAAAATCTTCCGGGGGGAGCATCCCCCCGGACCCCCCAAGAGGAGGTGAGGTCCACTCCCCATTCGTAAAAAAATAGCACTTTACCCCTGCCTATATGCCGTGAGCTGATTATCGAGCCTTCATTGTAACAGTCGCGGGTGTACTGTGTATTTGCGTGTGGGGAGTGCTTTTGTGCGTGCTCTATAGTGCCCGTAATAGTGTTCACTGGAGTCCAGCACCTCAGCACCCCCACTCAAAATACCTTCCCGCGCCTCTGCAGCCGGTCTGAAAACTAAAGAGCAACGTATGATGGAAGTACTCACTGCAAAATGAAGGTGTTTGAACACAGACATGTGCTCAATTTGCCATAATTAAACTTGTATCCCTGTTAAATAAACTGCATCATGTACAGTTTTATAAAAAAAGCAATCCCATTTCCACTGACAGCTGTTGTGTTATATTTTAAACAGATTTTAATTGAACTGAAAATAAAAAAAGCTACCTTAATTAAATGGTTCAAATTGTTGCGTGCCAACAGGCTCCTGCAGAGTGTTTGCAGATATAAATGGACACGGTTGAAAGACTTCCCTCTCTGGGAAACTCTAGCTGATCGTGCTCCAGCACCACCTCCAACAGAGACCGTGTGATAATAACGACACATTTGTATCTCCATCTAATCACTTTAAAGGGTTTGAATGACATTGGGGCAGTGTCGCAGTCAGCTAAACAGACAGTTAATGCTTTTGAGATGAGCACACTAAAATATTAATGTGGATCTTGGGCTCGGAAAGGTCATTCCTGTGACTTATATTGAATAATAAGAGGAGCAACTGCTGTGAACCTTAAGTAACACCAGCTAGTAAAAGAGAGCACAGCACAGGCAGCGGCACCTCGGCTGCAGTCCTCTGCTGGACGCCGTGCAATCTGTTATCTGATGATAACAGATGAAACACTTTCTCTTTACACACAATGTGTTTGTAATTTGGTTAAACTGAACACAGCAGAAAAAAACAACACGTCGCATATATAAGACAACAGGTTTATTTTGTTCATGGGATCTGGTTCGGATGTAGACACACAGACACTTTTACTGTCACTGGATTCTAAAGAGGACCTCAGATGGGCTGAAATCCAACCTTTTACCTGTCAACTTTCTTCTACATTCGAATTATAATGAAATAAACTTCATTTTTGCCATTAACTTGAGCCATAGTATATAGGGATTAATCTGTTTTAAGTGACCATTTGTGTGTCTGCTTTTATTATGCAAAGTACCTTATATTGAAACCAATATTCATTAATGAATTCAATTTGTGAATCATGAAGTCCAACACACCAAATTGCACGAGTCAGAAGTTGTTACAATCATTAGAGCGGACACTTACGCAGGTAACAGCCTCCTGAGTTAGGATGAACAAATGAAGGTTTATTGTTAATGAGGGGAGAAAGAATGCATACATGTAGGCAAGGCAAGTTTATTTATATAGCACCTTTCAGCACACCGCAATTCAAAGTGCTTTACAAGGTAAAATAAAAGACATTTAAGAAGAAATACAGCAGACACATTATAAAATGGCATTTAAAAACAGGCATTAAAAAGCAAAGATAATAAAACACAACAGGTAGAATTCATGAATAAATGCCATACTGCAGTGAGAATATGAACAGATTCATCAAAAGCAGCAGCAAAAATATGAGTTTTCAGTCTGGATTTGAAAGTAGTAAGAGTTGCAGCAGACCTGCAGGATTCAGGCAGTTTGTTCCAGATAGTCGTGGTGGCATAATAGCTAAACGCTGCTTCTCCATGTTTAGTTCTGACTCTGGGGACAGAAAGCTGACCAGTCCCTGAAGACCTGAGAGATCTGGATGGTTTATAGTTATGCAGGAGATCGTTAATATAATTTGGTCATAAACCATTCAGTGATTTAAAAACGACCAGCAGTACTTTCAAATCAATTATTTGACAGACTAGAAGCCAGTGTAAAGACTTCAACTTCAAAGCTGCAGCTTTCTAATGGATTATTTAGTGAGACCTGTAAAGACACCATTACAGTAGTCGAGTCTACTCAAGATAAAAGCATGGACACGTTTTTCCAAATCTTGCTGTGACATTAGTCTTTTAATCCTAGATATGTTCTTAAGGTGATAGTATGCAGACTTAATAATGTTTGTAATGTAAAGTCCATCACTACACCTAGATTTCTTGCTTTATTTGTTGTTTTGAAGTCTGCCGACTGAAGCTCTGCGATTACTTTTATTCGTTCCTCCTTTGCTCCAAAAACAATAATCTCAGTTTTCTTTTTGTTGAATTGGAGGAAGTTTTTACTCATCCAGTCATTGACGTGCTCAATGCACTTACTCAGTGAATAGTGTCCGGGTGAAATTGTTATATACATTTGGGTGTCATCTGCATTGCTATGATAACTTAGGTCGTTGTTTTTCATTATTTGAGCCAGTGGTAGCATATAGATATTAAAAAGCAGAGGTCCTAAGATGGAGCCTTGAGGAACCCCACATGTCATATTTGTCAACGCTGATGGGTAGTTGCCAATAGAGATAATGTTTTTTCTGTCGTTTAAGTAAGATTCAAACCAATTTAGAACTGTTGCTGAAACTCCCACCCAGTTTTCTAGTCGGTCTAGCAATATGTTGTGGTCAACAGCATCAAATGCAGTGCTGAGATCTAATAATACTAACACTGAGATTCTGCCACTGATTGCTTTCCCCTCATACATCTCTAATGTCTAGTTGTAGGTTCACGGTTGAATTTGTAAATGTATACAATGTTCTTTTGAACAAACATACATTTCTTTGCCATGTTTAGTTCTAATATGCTAAAACAGACGACAAATAGAGATTTCACTTCGTAATAACAGAATATACATAAGACCTTCTATCGTCGACCCTCATTCAGATTAGGCCTCAATATTGTGGTGACGGTAATGTAGTGTTAACAATTAATGCTTCAACAAATAATTTACACAATGAGAATGTTGATTAATAATCATATGTAAAGTAAATGTATTGAATAAGGAGTGAAATAATAGAACTATTAGAAAATGACATGCATTTACTGTAATGCTGCCTTTCAAACCAGGAAAATACATCACTTTCGATCTTTTGACAAATAAAATACAGGAGTCTTATATCCAATATAATGTTAATATATTACCCAGCCATAGTTTAGATAAGGCAACCCTTCACGAACATATTCCTTTGACCCTCTCCACCACATTATAGCACAATAAAAATGCACCAAAATCAAATACCCCTTTTCCTGCTGCCTCTATTTATGCACAATCCCCTTGCCTCCCCCTCTTTAATTCTCCCCCCTCTCTTTTTCTCTATGCTGTGCCTTAACTCTATGCCTGTACAATTTGCCCTCGATGGGTTTCAAATGACATGCCACATCAAATAAGGCTATCTCATAAGACTGTGAGCGCGAATGTGTGTGTATGTGTGTGTTCTTTGGTATTGGTCCACCTTCAGAATCAGATTCCTATTAAATGAATCTGCAGAGTTGGGTTCAGTATTCAGAATGAGTAACGCCGGGTTGTAATAGCTCTGATAGATATAGCATACTGTGCCATTATCACTGACCTTTCTTTCTTTCTCTTCTCTCTCCTTTTTATTCCTCTGCCTCTCTCCTCTGCAACCGTTTAAAGGAAGCGGAGGTAAGTAAATGTTTGTAACTTGATGATACCATTTTGAGACGTTTGGCACTTCCTTCCTGGAAGCCGCAGACAGTGTAATGTTTATCTGGCACCACTTTGAGATGGACTTCTTACAATTCAGCTCAGTAAAATATTATTTTATTGGTTCAGTAGGTTTCATAATTTTAAAGAAAGACATCCAAAAATATGGGGAAACCGGAACATTACACCCATACCTATAGTTGATAATTTCATTAAAAAACCTTTGGTCTATGCTTCATTCATTTAATGGTGTCTGTGTTTAGAAATCAATCATTCATTAAGATGAAAAAAATGATCGAGCTCAAGTGAGAAATGCTCGACCTTGGATTCATATAACCATAACTTATTGTTAGCAGGTTGAATATTACCTGATTTAATTTTACTTATTCAAATTGTCATTTATGAGAGTCAATTTAATGTTCTTGCCTTTTTTAATTCAGATCATATGTTGAAATATGCGTACATTACATTGAATAATGAGCTGTTACTTACAGTAACCTCATCTGTATTTGCCTTCCAGTATACAGATGAATAGATGTGTTGTTATTTTTTCTGCAGATTCAAACTAGTATCCTTTTTTCTTCAACTGATACTAGAGTGAACATATTGTACAAGGAGGATGGAGTTTTCAAAGCATGGGCAGTCATTGTCACTGTACTGTATAAGCATAGAATAAAAATGTAATGGTTTCACATTTGTTTAAATGGTGCAATGCTCAGTTAGAACTGTGCAGAAATGACTGCTCACACAGTAACATCATACTTTCCACAGCAATAAAGGATAATTTGGTCATAGAGACAGAGCAGGGGAGGAGGACATAGAATAAGATAAAAAATGAAGTGAGGACTTAGTGACGTGAGGACCCGAGGGAGAAGCTATCTAGGTTGCGTCTCTTCATTTATAACTTTTGTATCGGCTCTACTGCGGACAGCTGTCATTTATAGAATGAGGACTGGATGAGTGGGTCAACTGTCCATTTTCTGCTACTGTTTCCTATGACTAATCTCCCCCCTCCCTCCGTCTCCCCTTCCCCTCTCTTTAATTCAATAATTAAGGAGGTAGAGATTCCGCTCACAAACCCAGCAGGCTCTCTCTGCCTCGCTCACATAGTGTCACTGACACAGGCTCCCCCCTGCTGACACACATATGCCTCGCTGTGGGCGTTACTTTAGATGCAGGCACCACCACTGTGTGTGTGTGTGTGTGTGTGTGTGTGTGTGTGTGTGTGTGTGTGTGTGTGTGTGTGTGTGTGTGTGTGTGTGTGTGTGTGTGTGTGTGTGTGTGTGAGGAGGGGGGGTAGTGGGGTTGTATTACTCACTTTGGAAAGAACGCCTTTAGTCAATACCTGGCGCAACCTTAATCAGTTTATCTTTATTAATCAGTGTTAAGCCGTATATATAAATGTTTCATTAATCGTTTAAAAACACTGTATTGTGGTTGTAAACTTGAGTTAGTTATGACGGTACAAACAGTGTTGTAAAAATCTACAATGTCTTTATAGGGAAAAGCTTTAAAAATGGTACTTTAATTAACATTTTCTACAGTTCTTACTACATAAGAACACTACATAAAACTACATAACCAAAGTGTGTTATGAACCATTTTTCATGCAAATATGGAGCTCATGGCACTCACAGTGAAGGCTGAGGCAGGATTATAAAATCATTTATACCCTCCAGACACTTCTGAGCATCAACCTGTTCACATAACAGAGAGCTCTATTGAAATGCACAACTGCTTCTGCTGCAGCGCTGCAGGATGAAAACACACTACTCCTTGACTCATCGACTATTAACCAATATGTTCTTATACGTGAGAGATGCGCGGATCACTCACAATATTTAAGCGGTTTAATTGTGGCTGTTTTAATTGCTCTACAATAATAATGTATCTTGCTGGGCAGAACATCTATTCTGAATAGATGTGTTTGAATAAAACAAATCCAAACCTCTAATCAGTTCAGTATAACTGAGACAGTTATCTCTCTGATATGTCCAGTTGAAGACACTTTTTCCATGACAGTAGACGACTCTAGTAATAACAATAATGTGTGCTTCTTCATATATGATTTTAAGAAGATCCCAGTAGCAAAAATGTACATCCTGTTATCTTTTTACAACAACCCTTCTTCCTGAACAGTTTTCCGAGTAGAAGTCCATTTTGACCTTGACATTAAATGTTTTGTCCTAGTTAAACCCTTTATTCACCAGAGCATGTAATGTTCTTCACCACCCAGTGTGTCTCCTGCAGTTCTCTCTGTATATGTGTGTCCTATTTTTAAACGTCCAAACAAGCTTCTACCTCTCTGTGTCTTTTTCTTCTCTACTGCAATCATTCATCTTCACAAAACACAAGTAGTAGAGAACAAAAGGCGAGTAGAATGAGGACAGGGTCTCTCAGTAGTTTGGTTTAGTATTTGGGCTGTTCTCTCTGGTCTGCAAGATAATTTAGTGATATTCTCCTAATCTAGTTATTTTTCATAACCCAGTTTCTTGTGTTGTGTTTCCACTCAGGATGACTACTTCAAAAGCTGGGCTCCTGCCAAGTCTCTGGATCAAGGTGAGTCCTGCTGTTTCAGTGTATTCCTGATGTTTATATGTATGCACACCGACTGAGTTGAACATCAAACCTCAACACTGACTAAACTGAGTTTGTATTCTTGGTCGGACACCACGTTTTATGGGATCGGACAAATTGCCTATTGTTAGAGTTTGAAGACAATCTACACATCATCAACACCAAAGGAAATGAGAGGTTTGACATATGTTGCTAAATAACATAAAGGTTGTGAGATAATTATAGTGTTATATAATTATATAGCCGGCACTCCCTGTAAAGCACCCTCAGTCAAGAGAGTAATTTTTCCTTTAGCTAGAAAAATCCATCTCACACAAAGAGGCTAATGAAGTCATTTCCTCCAAGGTCTTAAAAGACTGCTCGTTTACATTTTCTGATGCTTTCAATATAATTGTAGCAGCCTTTAAAAGCATGCTCAACAACATGTATGAGCTACTATTTTGTCAGATTTGCCAAACATATCAGGCCCATTTACTCTGGTTAAACTTAACTGAAGGAAATCTTTGTTATTAAATGATATATAGTGAATATCAAAATAGTTTATAAATCAATGATAAAACTATCTCATTGGGTGAAAGGAAAACCAGTTGCTGTATAACAGAAAGCTAATCTACTAAATACACATGAACATACATTTCAGAATGTATTTACAGAGATAAAAAACATTAATTTCTTAGTGTCTTTCAGTCCTTAATAACATTTAATATACTCAGGCTTTAATGTGTGATTTTACCTGTTTTAGGTTTACTTAACATCAGCATAATCCTTCACTCTAAGTCTGTTTACATCATGTGAATTAGGACTCAAAATGAGTCAATTATGATGCACAATAAGTTGACTTTAGAAATAGGTGTGTGTGTGTGTGTGTGTGTGTGTGTGTGTGTGTGTGTGTGTGTGTGTGTGTGTGTGTGTGTGCGTGCATGTGTGCGTGCGTGCGTGCGTGTATGTATGTGGGAATTTGTGCATGTTTGTGTGTCTGTGTGTCCCTTTTCCAAGCCCCAATGCTGCTACTGCTCCCAGTAACACACTGCTTATGGACTTACTATGGCTACAACGCCAAATCCACTTTATCAATCACACTCAAGTGGGTAATGCTCTTAGACCCCAAGTAACTCTTGACTAAACTCAATTATTGCAAACACTCGCATACTCTCACTCTTAATGTATCACATGCATTCACACACACACACACACACACACACACACACACACACACACACACACACACACACACACACACACACACACACACACAGTTAGGGGGGTAGATTGGGCTGCAGCTCTCTGAACAGCACAGCAGACTTTAAATCTTTCTCCCACAGAGTATGTTCTGTTCTGTGTTGGCTGGGTTTTGCATATCTAGCACAGTAACTGTAACTCTTCAGGGAAAGACTTGCTGAGCAGGTTTATCTGGGCCAGCTCCGCATGGATACTGAGCTTAATGAGAACAGCGCGTCACAAGTTACAGTTTCTGAGAGAGAACTAAAGACAAAAAGTAAACAGAGCTTCCTTTTAACCAGGGACTCAATCCATCAGATGTTATGTGCCAACATCAAGTGTTTGCACATGCACTGAGGCCTGATTAAGATGTTAAAATGGACTAACATAAACAAAATGTTACTGGAGAGCTACGGATGACACACTGTGGAGGTTCGGCAGTGTGTTCCACTGAGGCCAACCCTCTAATCCAACTTTATTATGTCTCTCAACTATTCTCATTACTTTACAAATATGTATTTTATTTAGGCCAGAGATAAAACATTGATAGTTTCAAATAAATGCAGTAAAAATAACGGAAAGAGGGAAAGAACGCTCACAGTCAAGAGGTCACTCTTCACAACATTTTTTATTTCTCATCAATTTGGCATTTATTATGGTTATACAGTATGTAGTTATAGATGACATTGCACTCACCAAAGTAAAGGTCAGGTGAGGCAAGCAGAGAGCTAATACCATTTCTTTGCAGCTGTTTCAGATGGCCCCACACGAAGGCGAGGTGAAAAAGATTAACAGCGTTGCCCTCATTAAAGCATGAAGTATGCGAAATAGTTTTGTGAAGAATAACAATTCTACCCTGTAAAATATACTATATACAGATCAGGGAATCTGGCATCATTGCTATAAATAGGACCAAGTGGGAGAACAACACTCATACAGGTCGTAAACAAGCTGGCTGTCTGCACCAATTCATTTTTGGTATTTAACTGAATGTAGGTGAACCCATAATGCTTCAAACTGCCCGTGTGACTAACTGGGTCAAGTTCAGTGGGTCACCTTCATGTTTTGTGTTTCTATAAAATAAGTTGAATAAGTCTTCACAGGAAGAAGGACAGCATCATTCTTTTCAGAGAGAACTCCGAAACCACATTCAGGTGACAAAGCCTTGTGAAGGTCGTAGTTATTTTTAGGTGGTCAGCCATTGCCATAAGAAACAAATGGATCAACTTTTTAACATCCAGGCAGCTGCTTTGCAAAGAACAGACACATGCTACAGACCTGCAGATCAGAAAACATTTCTACGTCTCAATCTACGGGGCAGGTGTAATACATTTTCATAACATTGAACAGACCTGGGGTTTGTTTTCAAACTTTGTTGCTCAACCGCTCATGTTTGTTGCCCCGTCACCCTTTCATTTAAAGAGATTTCAGATTACTTTGGTGAGTACAACGAAGGATACATTAGCAGGAGAAAGTAAAGTCCAGTTTGTAAAAGCTCACCGTACCACCAAACCACAAAATACATCCAAATGTTTTAGGTTTGTAAACATTGTTCTGAATTTAACCTGAAAGCACTTTCCTTTCCTAAAATACCTTTTAACTTTGACACTACTTCACACAGTACTCTCCATGCATGAGAGTCACTGCCACATTTCCTCAGGACATAGTGAGGTGACTTTGTGCTCTTCAGAAGGTGGCCCCTGCACACCTCTCTCTATGGAGAAGTTTAATGTTGTTGAAACATAAAGCATTTAGCCACTTAGACTCTTTATGGGAGTGCATAACAACATTTTGCTCGACATTTTCACATGATTCTTCTGCTGCAATGTGACTGCTCCCCTGCTGTGGAGCTGCTCGTCGCTGTGCTGTTGGCGCAGTTAGTCCCACACAAACAGCACACCTGGGAGTAACGGACAGTAAAACAATAAGACTGCAGATGAATAACAGGAATCAATCAGACAATCTGTTCTGCTCTGGGAACATTTGCTGTTTTCATGTGTCTGAATTGCCTAAAGTGTTTCTCGTACTCACCCAGCTGGCATCACAGGCATCACACTCCTGAGTGTCAGCTTCACCTTTTGACTGCAGCAAGTGTCAGCTTCACAGGCTTCTGAACATGAGTCATCCGATGTGTTGCATGAACCAGGGCGGAAGAAGTATTCAGAACTTGAACTTAACAAAACAGTACTCATACCACAGTGTAGTTAAAGTTGTGCAATCAAAGCCTCTGTTAAGTACATTTACAAAAGTACTTAGAGGTCCAAAAGTTTAAAGTTTTTATAATGCAGAAAGGCACATTTCAGAAAATGTAATGTTTATTATCTGGATTACAATAAGTAATGCATTGATGTTTTCATCACTCTAATGGTGCAGCTGATAAAGGTGGAGCTCATATTAACTTCTTCTTATACTGCTAGGTATTTTACCATATACTGTATAATGATACATCATCAATTTATTAGCTGAATTATTTTTTGCAAAGTAATTTCCCTCTGAGATGTAGTGGAGTAGCAAATATAAAGGAGCATAAAATAAAAATACCCATATAAATAAATAAGTACTTCAAATGCGTACCTAGGTGCTGTAGTTAGTACATGTAGCCTACTTATATTCCACCATTGGGCATTATATGGGAAAAATGCCTGAGTCTGTTTACTAATCAAAGATACAATGCAGACTTGTGTTCAGTCGTCCTGGAAACTGAGTGATATAATCCCATGAACTGTGTTTGGTGAAATTATAAGAATAATATTGAAATGAAAAGAGTGGCCGCAGCCCTGGCTTGTGGATCAATAAAGCAGAAATGATCGCGCCATCACAGTCACCACCTGCTGATCTCAGTTTGACTAATGAGTCGCTGGTCGCCCTTGGAGACTAATCAGCAGCAGGAAGGTTGATGCGGGAGAATCCCGACTCCTGATTAATCACTCGGCGATTAATGCTTCCCTCTGTGGAATCTAATGAATGAAATCAGTGGGATCACAAATTACTTGTTGGTGATAGTGATACTGAACAGCAAGCGATGCAATCCACCAGCGGTAAATCTGTTTTCCAGACATCTCGTGGTTTAACGAGGTCCAGCAGTTGAGTTGTAGTTTATTGTGGAGTCGCTGCAAACATGCATTTTAATCCATGCTAATCCTACAGAATTTGAGAAAACTGCAGAATCAGCTCCAGTCTGTAGTTGGCGGCATTTCCTTTTAAAATTGAACCCGCATTTTGTTCTGGATCATCAATACACTGATAATATCAAGATGACAGGATTGTGCTGTAGAGTAAACTTCATCTGCATGTAGTCCTGGTTTCTGTGTCTCTGTTGTTCTCTGTTTGGTGACAGCAGGGATTTCACATCATTGTTTTCTTTCTTTTTGATTGTAGCTAGTTTAATTTTCCCAGACTGTTTTTGCTATGAAGGCTCTCCTAAGACTTTAATATTAGAGCCATATTTGACACAGGCTATTTCCATACTAATTTCCATGCTAATATTGCAGAATAATGTACTTTGTTATGTCTATGGAAATTCTGTAATTTGCATTCGACACTAGGTTTGATAATTGCCTTGGGAGGAACCTGTTCGTTCTTAGATTGGAAAATGCTGTAATTTGGTCTTTTTATTCTGTCAGTTCCTAGGTTTTAGCTCAACATAAACTACTAGCTTTGTATGTTGCAGGTTATTGTACTGTGAGTGTATTTGAAATACCAACAAAGCAGCTTTTGTATGGCTAGAATAGTAATGTATCACCTACCAAGATAAAAGGCAAGGAAGCCAGTCAAGTTGAAAGACCAAAAACAGTAAGCAATGTCCACATGGTCAAGACTTTCACACAGAAAAGCCTTTTTTATCACAAAATAAAAATGTATTATGCAATACATCCATAGATAGAAAGTGCAAAGACAGACGCAGATTACATTTATCACCATGTGGAGGAGAAGTTTTCTGTCAGGTAATTTATTAAACTGAGAGACTCTTATATTAAGATTAAGATTAAGATTAAGATGGACTTTTATTAATCCCTTGTGGGGAAATTGTTTCTCTGCATTTGACACATCCTAGTGTTAGGAGCAGTGTGCTGCCATTTTGAACGGCGCCCGGGGAGCAGTGTAGGGAACGGTGCCTTGCTCAGGGACACCTCGGTAGCACTTGGTCTTGCTGGGACTTGAACTGGTGACCTTCCAGTTGCCAACCCAGGTCCCTATCGACTTCGCCACCACCGCCCTAAATATATTATATTATATAAAGTGCAGCTTCCCTCAATACAATGTAGCCTGCAACCCAGCTTTCTGTCCTCACTGCAGCCACACAGCTCTCTCTCTTCTGCCTCTTCTTGAAACATGGGCTTCACTTTATCTAAATTCTCTCATCAGCTTTCTTCTTCTCATTTTCAGGCCATCTCTCTCTCTCCCCCTCCTCCACGTGGCGCGCCTGTGTCTCTGTTAGATGTTTCTCCAGAGTTTTCTATTGTTTCTGAAGTATTGAGTTCATCAGATGAAAATTACATAATGATGAACAATGGGTGACTGTGAATTAACATACCACAGTGAAACACACACACACACACACACACAGAAAGCCTGTGAGGATTAGTTGTTAGTCGTTTTATACATATTTGATTAATATTTCACGAAGTTTGGTTATTTATATCACATTTCTTTTGTGTAATGTCAATCTCATATCTTCTATTTTATCAGCTTCTTTTGCGTTCAAGAAATATTTTGTAGAAATATGCTGTCCATTTCAGTTCCACTTATATACTTAGTCCATCAAAAATCCAATTTGACCATGTCACAGCAACTCAGTAGGAGTCTTTTCTGCATATTCACAGCACATGCTGCTATTCAGAAGTCGAGCTGACAGTCTCTATTGTTGCCATCACTCCAGTTCCCGGCGAGTCAGAGCTCTGTGGGTGAGATGGGAAGTGTTGTGTGTGAAATAAATAATTCATTAAAAAGTAATATTCCAAGTAAACTTTGCATGTGGCTGGATAAAGTAATGATGAGGAAACTTTTGGATTTTGAAGTTAATCCTGCTTTTCAAAATGTTCAAATATAAATTGAAAGACATATTAATTAATTGTGAGGCTATACTGTAGGTATCTTATTTCAACATACAGAAGCAGAGCTGTGCAAATACTAATTTATATGTATTCGTTGTGTATATTGGAACATGGGCTTGTTTCCATGGCGACCGCTCATTGACCTGTCTATCTGCCAGTCCTGGATGGTTAACCTGTTAGGCATCTGCACATGCTGTGCTCCATGCTGAGTGTAAGGAGGTGTAGGTGTGTGTGTGGGTGACTCTGGCCCGTGTCCCAGAGAGCCCTGATCGCCCCGTGGTGAGAGACATCTGCTGCTCTCAGATCAGATCTGCATGCTCACGGTGCTCCACCTCACCGCCCAGAGCAGAGCCCGGACCAATGAGTGACAAGTCAAAAGAAAGTCGTTGTTATTACAGAGAGTTGAAGCCTCAACGTAAGTCTTTGTTCCATTCGCTTTTGTAACTCTACAGTACGCAATCCATTATTCAACCTTTCTTTATAAAAATAATACAAAGGTTCATGAGCTTTAATATTCCAAGATCAACCGACTACACCACTACAGCTCATAAACTATTCTTATGATTACATATACTGAAACGTTCCTATTAAAATGTCCCTGCAAGGGGTTAGGTTAAGCTCAGCATTGTCGTTACTTATTGTCCATATTAAAAGAAAATCCAACAAACTCTTTTTAAGATCTTTTAAAAATGTGTTTCCATGAATAAGTCCTTTATTGTGCGATGTTTGTATACGCAGGCAAAGGAATTTGAGCGCACAAACACACACACACACACACACACACTCATACGGTTGTTGATTTCGCTCTCCGCCCACTAGTGACTGACTAGTGCAATCTGGAGGGAGAGAAAATATCAGGCATGTCCTGACATTTACATTTACTTATGCACAACAACAAGGCAAAAACACCTGCTGTCAAACAATGATACGCACACAAGTTGGAGTCTGCTGTTATGTGAAGCCCCAGTTTATGTCAATGAAATATATTTTAAAATGTAAAAATAGTACTTCTTTAAATGATCATTAATGCAATTAAAACTGACTGCTTCTCAACATGTCAACACCCTAACGCTGCACCATGCTACAACCATGTGTTCTCGCTAAAACCAAGCTCTGGATTAAATTGATCACTCGTTTTTGCATCTGCATTATTTCTACTCGCCCCATGTGTAATGGTTGTAGAGTTGTAATGAAAAGGCCTTTAAGAGAGACAAGAAGGGAAAGAAGATTCCTCGGCATGAGAAAGTAGGCATACTGTCAGCAGGATTAGTTAGCATCAGTGTTCCAGCTATTCAATTCTCGTGTCTTGTGTGGGCATGCCCAACACATTTGTGACTGTGATTTCAATACATTACCCAGAGAGGGGAGTCAACGGGAGGATTACAAATGGCAGACGGTGCCCCATTATCACATCCAGTCCAGAGGAGCACTGGAGACTCAGACTGGCAACCAATGCTTAGAAAACACAAAACAGACAAAGACAGGGAGAAGACAATACAAGTTAGGTTCACAATGTTCAGGTGTTAACTACTGCTACCCATTTGCCTAATTAGATTACATTGTGAATAAGTGGTTGCCATGGGAACCTTGTTGGCAGCAGACACAGTAGCTGTTTGTGATGCTCTCTGGCTCAGCTGCCGCCGTCACAAACAAAGCCTCGGAAATCTGGATCTTCCAAATTGCCAATCAGCCTGATTAGACATGACATTGTGTTTTCCCAGCAGAGTGTTCTTCGTTGTTATATATTTCATCAGCCATTTCTGCAACTCACTAAGCCTCTATCTGTGTGAAGATATGCTGTCTGTCTGCTCCCGCCCCTCATCGGTCCTTCTTTAATCTCCCCAAAGTCTGTCACCGCTTCTTAATACATTCTCATATAAGCATCTTTGATCTGCGCCTGGAGGAACGAAAAGAATTAGAAAGAGGGAAACTGATAAGAAAGGAGACGGATAGGGCAACACACAACAGTGAGCACCTCGGGTCTGTGTATGAAATGGAGTGTGTGCTGGAGCAAGAACAAATATCTAATTTCAGTATAATGTGCTAAGGGTGTGTAGCGCGCTCTCAGGGCATTCTTTAAACATGGTTTGCCGCTCTGATTTTAATGGCTTGTTGGCCACATCATAAAAAGTGACTCTATATCCATGACTCTCGGCTCGGGTCTTATCTCGCTGTTTCAGAGGGGTGAGCGGTCTCAATGTTGAGTCTTAAGTCTTAACACATAAATGGGACTATCAGCTGAAACGCACACGTACATGCTACAGTGATTTCAGGCTTATGCTGTAAATTAACCAGTCACACACACACACTGGTGATAATCAATGATACCTGGAGCCTGCTGAGACGCAGCGGAAGGAAATACACAGTCACACTGAGTGTATTGTTAATTTAATGAACAGATTACACCAATCATATCAGCAATGCAGTCACATTTCTAAAGATGGAAAGGAAGAAATGGTATGAAAGAAGAGGCACTGATAAACTAGTGGCTGAGAAAAATTACGTTTAAGAAAGAGTGAATGTTGGCAGATAGGCAGGGGTGTAGTGCTGCCGGAATGCACCGGAACGCACCGGAACGCACCGGAACGCACCGGAACGCACCGGAACGCACCGGAACGCCGCTCCGGCACTTCAAAAATTGCAGTACACATAAGGAGCTGTACCATCAGTTGTACACATGCTGCGTTTTTTGCATAGCTGTGTCTTTAGTTGTAAGCCCAGTGGCGGTCTGTTCATCTGTCGTATGGTCATACAATAAAGCCATCGAAAAGATTAGGATACATTAGTAAAAGTTCTCTGAGGGTTTAGCTAGTTAACTTTAGATTAAGTTATCTCAGTGGGTCTCAAATGGTTTGGTCATCATTTATGTAAACAAGTATTTCCAAGGCACACCTTTATATGATCATTATAAGTATAGAGAATAACAGGTATGAAATAATTCCAATGCATACTATAGGACAGTAAAACAAAAATACAGTTTAAAAGGGGAGTGATTTGTAAAATATGCAGAAAGAAAAAGTAAATGTGTTTACAGTTCTGTTTCACATGGGTGTTGTTGAGAGATGTATCCATAGATCTAGTGCCTAATGTTGCTCTCAAAGTGCAGCAGATTGATGCATTTCACTTCAACACTGAAAAGAAAATCGGTAGCTCCACCACTCACTTAAAAAGGGTCACATGGATAGGATTCTAAATACATTTGCACACGTTTAATGTAGCAACCTATGTCCATATGTTTCTGTTTTGGTGGTCATGCCACAACCGTGCGCGTGCCTGCACGTGCGAGTCATAGGTGCGCTCCTGCACTTGTAAAAAAAGCACTACACCCCTGCAGATAGGGGTTATAGTGAGAAGAGAATTCATACTGCCCTGCACTTACAGTTTAGAAAGGCAGAGCCAAAATCAACAGCAGACCCAAAGCGAAATGAAGCTGTGAATCAATGGAGTGCAGGGTGTGAACGCTGCTGTTTTCAAGGGGAGATACACACCGCAGTACATCACATAGTGGGAAGACTGAATGTGTGTGTTTTTATGTGTGTTTAGATTCTGCCCTTTGTGCCCCGTAGACAAAGTCTCCTATGACGAGCGTAAATGAAGATAAATAAACTTCAGAGGATGTTAGCAAAGAGCTAGCGTTCATAGCACAAGCCCTCAGGCTTAATGCCAGCTTGTGAGAGTGACGGAGGCGTCAGAGAGTCTCCAGGGAGGAAACACAAAGATATACAGATGTGAGGCCTACAGAGAGTGCTTGGGAGAGATTTCCTGCACAGAGGATAACTCGGAGATAAGAAACTCATCCAATAATGAGGAGAGAGGTTTGGCAAAGAGCATCGAGAGGAAAGAGTGGAAGAGTAATGATTAGATGGTGTATTCAATCAATCAATCAATCAATCAATGTTTATTTATATAGCCCAATATCACAAATGTTACATTTGTCTCAGTGGACTTCACAGTTTGTACAGAATATCAGTATGACAATACGACACCCTCTGTCCTTAGACCCTCACATCGTACATCGTATTGACAAAATCAAATGTTTACCTCCACACACAAACACGTCTCCTTACTTGTTCCATCATTAAAGTCCACATTCAGTCCTTGCTCATACAGTAAGCTTGCTCGCTGATAAATGCAGGAGATGGATGAGTTTGTGAGTTAATCATTCTGGGGTGTTAATGTCACAGCCTACAAACAGACATGACAAACTCCCCCCGAGGCTCTGCAACTGCTGGCCTCCATATGGGATGTTGTACTGTGTTTGTAAGCGGGAGGATGTATTAGTGTTTTTGTATCGAGATGGATAGTTGCATTACTTTGATCTCCCTTGGCTGAGTCTGCTTGTATTTTTGCGCTCGGTAATGATGCTGCGATGATTATACCTCTCAGACGAGGAAAGTAATGTGAGTGTCACTTTGCAGCGCTGCAGAGTCTGGCTTTGGATTTCACAATATTTTACAGGAGATTAAAAGCAATAAATCAATATACCTGAGTTATATGAGAAGAAATTCACCAAAACACGTCTGTGCATTAAATGCAGAGTGGGGTAGAGGAGGTGATTAGCTTAGCATAAGACAATAAGAAGGGTTAAACAGCCTGTCTCTCTCCCTAAATAAAAAAAACCTAATTGTTTACATTTAATCTGTACAAAAACAGATCTAGTTTAGGGGGGTTTTAAATATTTCACGCCAAGTAACAGACAAGCCTTTTTGTTCCAGGAAACCAGCAGATAGTTTAACATGTTAGTCTAGAGATTTATTTGAAGGGATTTACATTTTGAGTTTAAGACCTGTGGTAAGAAGAGTTTTTTAATATCCATCCATCCATCCATCTTCTCCCGCTTATCCGTGGTCGGGTCGCGGGGGTTGCAGTTCCAGCAGAGAGCCCCAAACTTTCTTTTCCCTGGCCACATCAACCAGCTCTGACTGGGGGATCCCAAGGCGCTCCCAGGCCAGCGATATAATCCCTCCACCTGGTCCTAGGTCTACCCCTTGGTCTCTTCCCAGCTGGACGTGCCTGGAACACCTCCCTAGGGAGGTGGCATCCTTACTAGGTGCCCGAACCACCTCAACTGGCTCCTTTCGACTTGAATATGTTATTCTTAATAAACTAAGCTAACCACTGTCTCCAGCTTCTTTGATGACACAACAGTGAAATTAATCTTCTCTTCTATGCAGATAATATGTGAACAAATCTCACAATAGAAGTTAAGAATGTTGAAATTCTACTTTAAGCCTGTATTAACTATTCTAATCGTTGTTGTGTTTTCATTTATTTATTTTTTTCCTTAGAACGAGAGGCTGAACCCGGCAGATATGAGGACCCTAAAGCTCACTCGAGTTTCAGCCAAGACGACAGTACAGGACGGTGAGTTCAGGCAACATGACCTTTAACATCGTCTGGGTGGGGAGGTTTTCTTTTAGGAAGAAACATCTTCAGCCAACATGCAGCCACCATCATGTGCTTGTTGTTACAGCTGATTCGACTGATTTAATATACTATATGTTTTATTAAGCTATATATATATATGTCCTTGCTGAAGTATTTGTCCTGTACTAGTGAGAAACACGGTCAGATAATTAAGGATTACCACGTTTAACGATGAAAAAATACACCCATTGATGTTCCAGACTGAAGCTTTACTTTACACTGAGTTTAAACTATTCTACACTGCTGTTCATCTGCATATCCCATAAAACAGTGGGTGTAATACAGCAGGGTTTAGCACAATTAGTTCACCACCCAGTCTCAGGTTGTATGCAGAGATGTCAGTATGGAGCAGAGAGATAAGCCGGGCTCACAGCTGAACCAGATAGAGCCATGACTAATGCACACAGGATGATCAAAGCTAGCCCCGTCACTAACATGGAGCTATTTCAAGGGTTAGCTGCAGTACTAACATCATGGTCTGTTAGTGCAGGCTAACGTGAGATTTGTAATTTCAGACTTAAGTGGGCAGTGATGTACTGGAGGACATATTTCCCTCTCCTGACACATGCATTGTCAGCTCTGGTGTTTGTGCTTGCAGCTGAATGTAACACGCTAACGTGGGCTGAAATCCTGTCTGCAGCTTGAGCTTACCAAGTGTGACGTCGTACACTAAGAAATAGCTTATTCTCAGTAACCAGAAACAGATAATACATTTGACTTTTGGTCAGTATTGATGCTATCCTTTATGTTTTTAAATTCAAAAGTTGAGAGCGCCGCTTTTATATCTACAGCACGGCATTTATTTAGTTATTTTGGCACGGAGTTTGGTTACTTGAAAATCATGATGATCATCTGAATAAATATTTTACAACTAATGCATGATTAATGTTGATAATTGGTCATTCGTATGGACTTTTAGACATGACTTGAACCTGGTGTATGCCAGAACAAGGCTCAGGGCTACAGCTGAAATCTTTTGATGAGATAGGAAATGAAAAACTGAACGGGGAACAAATTGGTAAATCAAATGCAAATTGAATTGCGAGTAATGCAGACATTGGGTTTAGTTTGATAGGTAATTACAAAAGCAATTACACATGTTTTTATGTAATTCAATGGGAGATAAGCTGCATGGTAACATTCTGTAATCCACAGTATCAAAGCCGAGATAAATCCACAAAAATAATCACAGCCCTATTGTGCTGCTGTGAGTTGCAGAAAAGCGTTTTACATTTGCATGTATTTCAGTCAGTTCACACAGTTGTTGTGTTTGTGGTGAAGGTTAAAACACTGTGAAGCTACTTCTCTTTCAATTTGAGGTAATGCTTCTCTGTAGTAGAAAGAATTCAGGTATTCAAATATTTAAATAAAAGCAAATTCTTTGAATTCAGAGCGCCTTTTTTTGCGAAAAAGTAAAACATGTCAGGCAGTGGGAGCCAAAATTCTCGGCAGCTCAACTAAATGTAAGTGAGTCTCTTGTGGTGACCCCTTATGTGTGATGTGAACGTATTATATTTCCTTTTAGGTGGATCATAATGTGAGATTTTGATTTACATTTAACTTTCCATTCTACTAAATTCTACTTTTTGATGTGAGTCAGTGTGGTGCGTCGTGTTGCTGGGGGCATAATGTGTTTAGATGAGTAACAGACTCTTTTTTAGAAAACAACCAAGAAAGAGGAGATTGAGAAAGGTTTTTTTTAAAGTATATGAAGTGAATAGGGTCTGGTCATTTTCCCACTTGTCGCTACCGAGAGCTTTTGGTAAAAGGTGATCTAATGGACTCGGAGATTTTGTATGTCATAACAGGTATGGCTGCTTGTTTAGCTTTTACATCAAAAATAGTCATATTCAAATAATACAACTGTAAATGTGAGTGCATAATAACAGGAGATAAGAGTAGATGGATGAAGAGTAAAGTTAAAAACACACACACACACACACACACACACACACACACACCCTCACCCTTCAGCCTCAGATTAATGAATGCCTCAGTGTGTGTGTGTGTGTGTGTGTGTGTGTGTGGTGTGGTGTGTGTGTGTGTGTGTGTGTGTGGGTGTGTGTGTGTGTGTGTGTGTGTCTGTGTGAGAGAGAGAGCGAGAGAGAGAGTTAGTATAAGAGAAAGGACTGCAACATCAAAAGGTGTCAATGAGACAAATAATCAGGCTGAAAGTCAAGGTGTGGTATTTCAGTAATACCTCACTAGAAATGGACTAAAGGTCAAACTGACACAACAGCCTTGTCTGGCAGCATCGCCTGATCAGTTGAGAGTCGAGGAAAAGTGTTTCAGAAATCAAAGGAAAAGAGAGTGCTTGTACACGTCTAAAATACAATCTTAAAAGACCTAGTGAATTCAAACCATTCACTCGATACTGTGCCAAAGGAACTAGCAAAGGTTGCGTAGATCAGACAATTAGTTTGATGAAATATTATATCATATCATATTTGATCTGCTCTTGTCCCGATGAAGACCTTACAGCTGGGTTTCTCTGGCTGTTATGAGGAGCTTGCTGCTTGCTTTGGCTGAACTTCCTGTATTTGTGTTGGTGGACGCAGTTAGAGAGAGTTGTCTGTACATCATCAACAGTGTGTGTTTCACTGAGTGTTTAACTCATTGTGTGTTACTTCCAACAAAACCATATTCATGCATATTCTATTTCACTTCTGCTCTCGCAGTTCTCCAGAAGATGACTAGAATATACACATGTACAGCTTTATTAAAACGGTTACAATTAGCAACGTTCACCTGAGATGAATGTCCTCTTGTGGGTGCACGTCGTCCTCAAAAGCATCTTTGCTCTTTTGCTTTGAAGCTCTCTTCAAAGAATGTTTGATGATTTGCTTTTTATACTGTTCCTTTTAAAATGATTTGCAACAACTTCACACAGCATCCTCTTTCAGGGCTTTTCAGAGAAGCGTGTGAGCGTGTTCTTGTGTGTAGTGGCAGTGACGAATGTTCAGTGTGTAAGTGATAGTCGATAGCCTTCCTCCCTCTCAAGATATTCTTCTCCCGTAAGCCACTGAAGATCCTTCTCTGACATTCACACTGACACAGCCTGTTTGTCTTCTCTATTCCAGTTACATCCACAATAATATCATTTCCTCGTGTTTTCAATAATTAATCTTATGGATGGTGAGTCCGCTCTATCACTTCTCCTCCCTGAGGCCCTCTCTCTGCTCTCATCCCTCATCATTCCTCGCTGTCATCCATCGCTCCGGTGCCTCTCGTAGGCCAAACAGTCAGACCCCGAGGAGCGTTCGCAGACGGAGAGATAAGGTTTATATCCTCTTGATCTGTTTGTCTTTGTGTTTTCTCTCTCTCTATCTCTTGTTTCTTTTCTCTGTAGCCCCCAGGTGAAAGACAAGCAAACCCTTTTAATTAGTTTATCAAAGCCTGGAAAGTGATACTCATTTTTCTAATAACTGTCAGGAATCTGTCCTCTGGGAATGGTTGCTGAAAATACTGTTTACTTAATTTCAAACGTGTTATTTGCTATTAGAAACAGTGGCTAGGGAGAGCAGACAATGGAGAGCAATGGAGCACGGTGTCGATAAAGGAGCACACCCACCCACCCTTACACACAGATTACGAAAGCGCACCATTGACCATGTCCAATTAATTTGAGGGTCACCCTCTTCTCTGTGACAGGCTTGTTGGCCTCATCTTTTGGACTCAGACTATCTTTATTATCCAATCACTGCACTCCACCCTGGCCTCCGTCCAGTATTAGAGGACAGAGGAAGTATTTTATTTACCTTTCTTTATCTTCTCTTCTAGAACCCGTTTTTACCGTTTCTTATGGCACATTAAACGTAAAAGAAGGAGAGAACCATTCTGAAAGAGACAAAATGTGAATGAGAGGGGAAATTCACTGCCAACCTTTATTATAATGAAATGATACAGCTTCAAGTATAATGGGCTTCTCTGCCAGGAATCATCTTTTGCAGCAGTTGAATGGCTAAGAGTTATGATAAGTGTTGGATCATCCAGGAAATGAGAAGAATTATAAGGAAGTCTTTTTGTTGCATGCTATAAACAATATGTGCAGCTTGCCTTAACGAACAAAAGTTGTATGTGGCAGCGACACTGACACCATATACATGTATCATTAATCAGAGACTAATTCTACATGCTCCTTGTGTGTTCAATTGCACATTGAAATCCTTGGCAGTTTCCCACTAAGAGTATCCATTTAAATTAAGCTTGTTAAGCAAACAAGCGTCTGATTTAATGTGATACAACTTTCAGTCTTCACTACAACTTTCCTCAGTAGTCAAAGACAATATTGTTGACCTGCAACTCAACATATGTGTTAAAAAACTAAAAATGTGTTTTGTGAGACTGGCCTTTCAAGTGTAGGCATCAGTTCATCTGCAATGGAGATTTTTTGTTAATGCCAAAATCAAATGTCAGTGTTTGAAAGCTGACATCTGCCGAAATTCAATCACTGCTGCATCAGAAATGAGACACGTTTTGATTATTTTGTATTAAATATGTTATTTCTAGAGAAGCATTAAGCGTAATATGAATGGGTTTCTTATGCTGACAGTTGGTTTCTAGCTCTCCTCTGAATGGCTGTGTTTGCTCTGTGGCTCCATGCAGGCTGTTATCTGTGGACTTAGAGCAAGAGAGGAAGTCAATACATGAAGCTACTCCATCCACAGTTAGGAACATGGACACAATATGTGTTGTGTACAGAGAGCAGTGTAACTGTGAAATTGGCAGAAGGCAGAATGCTGGGTTAATTGTAACACTGACGTCTACACGCACAGATAAAGATATGATTGCTGAGACATGCTGTAAGTATGATGTTGAGGTGGTGACTTGTAAGATATTTCTTCAAACATATACATTCACAAATCCCTCTACATGTACAAAGAGAGCGTACAGATCGCTTATAGACCAGACCATTTTTTCCCATAAACTTGATGAAAATGGCCTTGATTTTCATGATCAGCCAGATTCATCTTTTGTCAGTCTGTTTTCACCAAGAAGCAACACAGCCTTTTGATTTCAGCTCGGAATATATTTTATTTTATGTACTTGCTGCTTGCTGAGCATGCGCTACCAGCCATGCCGTATATTGATTTTCCCCCCAGTGTATAAAAGCAGATCTGACCAGATGGTAGCTGAGATTCTGCTGGGTTTGCAGCAGTGCTTTCAAACCATGCTGCAACACAGCAGTGAAACTGCCATGAAGTGTCAATGTCAACAGATTTGAACTAGTCTGATTGTAAAATTCTCACATGTCTGCATGTACATCAGTTCTAAAAAACACGTGTTACAACATGACCTTTCTAGTGTTATTGTGTGTACATAGAATGTGGATCATTCTACTTTAACATAAATGTATTTAGATATAAATTCATTTAAAGGTATGGTTCATTTAAAGAAACCGAGCACAGGCAGAGCACTCAAGCTGTTTGGCATCAGCTGCTTCATTCATGTTTTACCTCCGTGGGCCTCTACTCCCTTCAGTTATCAATCTAATGGAGGCACTTGGATCTAATATCCAGCCAACGTGTGAATCCATCACAGTCGATCACTTTTATTCTTGTTAAAGCGTTTTCTATAAGTGTGTTGTGTGTTAATGGTGTGAGTAGTGCTAAATACAATTTGAAGTTCAGGTTCTCAATTTGCTATAAATGGAAATAAAAAACGACTACCAGCCCCAAACTGTTATGTAAGACATCAAGAAGAGTACATTTTCCAACTTGAGGATATTTCTTTCCATTTGTTAATGATCTGCTGTTGTCTTGTGCCCTCGCCACCCTCAGTCTCAGCTTGGATCTGTCTGACCTCCACAGACGGGTAACCCAGCACTCAGGGTTAACAGGCGACCTTACAGACAGCCAAGGACAATGGCTGCACACAATTGGTGGTGGTGTATGTGTTCAGAACTGTTGCTCTTGCTCACACACCGTAGCTGTAAGATTATAGAAAACAAACACGACTTGCTCCTCTCTGGTTTTATTTTCATCCAAACCTATTTTAAATCACTGCGTCTTCACAGCTTCTCCATTAAGCAGGATCTGATGAAGAATCATTATACTTCACGCACACACACAAATAATTTATACTTTTGGCGACTTCTTATCAGCCGCAGACAACCTTGTTCATTTGCATAGATCAATCATATTTTCAAGGTAAAAGCTGTGGTTTTGAGTGAAAATTAGTTTTGCTTGGCTCTTTAGAAAACGCAGATATGCAGTAAGGCAAGTAAAGTTGTTGACTTATTCACACACACACAGTTAGGGATAAGAATAAGATTAGAAAGAAGAGTGAAAGGACATGAGAGACCCGTATTGAGGAAAATGGAAGAGTGTGCTGCAGTGCTCCTGCATTACAATTGATCGGCTGGTTTAACCACCAACGCTGCTCATTGGAGCTTTAAATAGATGGATAAAACTCTTCTACCCTTCACTATTTTCTCTCCTCTTTAGGTTCCTCCCGTCATTTTTGCTCTTCTCGTTTCTCCTCTATTTCCCCTCTCTTCTTTCTTCTCCTTATTGCTTTTCTTCTTCTCTTACTATTTTCTCCTCTCCTCCTATAGATGCCATTAATATTTAAATCACGTCAGCAGAGAACGATTTCGTTCGATTCACTTTTTTTTTTAAGCCTGTGTCACACTGTCCCGAAATTGACACCCGGTGGACACACGATAAAGGAAATGTTCAAATGCGGCTCTGATCGTAGCAACATCGGGCCATTCGTGAGGGCATCTTAAGCCATCGTATGACCACCGGTGGAGTTTCTCAGGCTCCGGCAGCAACTTCGTGAGCGGCAACTTCGTAAGGCACTCGTGAGGGCATCTTGTCAAATCGAGTAATCTTCATGCTATCATCGGTGCCATCGGGCATTCGCCCTCAATCTGATCGGGGCGAATGCCCGATGGCACCGATGATAACAAGATGCCTCACGATGGCCTACGAAGGGCAAAATTGACACACAAATTCAACACGAAAATGAACCTTCGACCATTTTTTGGCATGTCAAAGATTTTGCCACTGCTCACAAAGTTGCTGCCGGAGCCTAAGAAACTCCACCGGCGGTCATACGAAGGCTTAAGATGCCCTCACGAATGGCCCGATGTTGCTACGATCAGAGCCGAATTTGAACATTTCCTTTATCGTGTGTCCATCCGGTTGTTTTATTGCACAACAAAATCATGTAAACATATTATGTAAATAACCCAATTTGTGTTCTGTGAAACTGAAAAGGATATAATATATTATTTTGAAGGCGAGTTGACAGGAAGTTGTTGTTGCTATGGAAACAACATGACGGAGAAAACGTAATATCTTCTACATATAAAGACGGAGAAAGTAAAGAACAAAGTCTGAAAATATCAGTACAGTATTATAGTACTTTAACATAATTGTTTTTGTTACTTTCGTTGCAGTTGTATGTCTTAAATGTAATGTAAATGTTGCCTTCGTGTGTGGTTCGGGGCCATCTTCGTGCGAAATTCACAATTCCATATTCGTGTGTCCATCGGGTGTGAATTTCGGGACAGTGTGACACGGGCTTTACTGTTTAAGATACATTTCTGTCTATTATCACATACATGTGATACTCTGGGTACTTGTGTGCCATTATAGAGTTGCTCTTTAGTTTGTGTCCGATTTCCAATTTGTCTCTGAGTTAAGGTCACTCACTAATCCTAAATTGTCCTCCAAGCCTGTTAACCGGATACGAGCCTCCTTTTCCTCGATTCCTACTCTCCTCTCTTTCTTCATCTCTCATTTACGTGCGGAGATAAAGTCATTTTCCAGAAAAGTGAAGTAAGATGGGTTTCCTGCAGCGCTGATAGATGGAGGTGAAGACATTCCCAAATAAGCAGGCAATAGAAACACAGAGCCGACAGCTATCAAGAGGAAGGTTAAATATCATGGTTCTGCATTCTTGGGGGATATGAGAGGAGCATGCAGGCTTCTGATGCGTTTTTGTATCTGTGTATGTGTTTCACAGATTGTAAGGAAACGGGTGTGTTGCTCATTTATGACGGATGTGTGCACTGTATCTCTTCTCATGAGACTATCTACATGTCACTTTACCATCTTTATCGTGTGTGTTCATTCCCAAAGATAAAGAAAGCTCTACCATATCCTGAGACACCTCCAGATATGTTCAGAGTTATGTATGTTAAGATCTGGTATGTGTAGGTGTTCATCCATTCTTATAGATGGTTGTTGATATTACAGAGTAACTGTGAGGGGAAACAAGAAAACCGACATAGTGTTTAACTCTCTGGCTGATTTAACGCTGAAAACCCAGCATATCGTCTGCAGCGCAGTGTGTGTGATCAGGTCAGAAACGAGTTGATGTTTGCAGCAGACACCAGCTGTGGCTCAAACACAACCCATTAGGCCCCTAATGGAGACAAGGCCTGTCCCGTTTAATGGTGTTCGTAGACTTGTACAAGGCAAGGCTTTGATCTGTACTCTGCACTGTGTTAATTAACTTACTGAATTTAGTTTTTAGTATTTTCACCATGGTGAATGAGACATTTGGTCTCATTTCAAATCCATTTTGTCTTTCATCATAATTTTCATAAATTGTTTTCATTTGGCTGATTTATTCATTGAGAGGGCTCTTTCTGGTCAATCCTTTGTGATGTACTGGGGCAACACAACCTCCAGTCTAAGTGCCTGATGTTGGCCCTTCTCTCACTTCATTTGAATAATTACATTTAAAATTGAACCACGCCTCCAATCATCTGTCAAGCCTTCTTAGACCTCTTTAACTCTTCCTCGTAACTTTCTCTTAGTTTATCATTACATTGCATTTAGCTGACGCTTTATCCAAAGCGACTTACAATAAGTGCATTCAACCAAGAACTGCTACTCAACTGGCTTTAGATACAGTAAGCCAGTCCTTTATTAGTGTAATTGTTAGCAATTCTTTGTTAGTAATTCTATCGCTCGAAGTGGAGTCGAAAGAGATGAGCTTTCAGTCTGCGCCGGAAGATGTGTAAGCTTTCTGCTGTCCTATCATAATCACAGACCATGTTCGCGCTTAATTGCATCATAATAAAAAGTTTGATTAATGTGTCCTTTCAAATGGACTCACCATGGATCCCAAACTCCCCAAACTAATCTGTGCAACTCCAATATGATCACACTTCTTCGGTCTATTGCAGAGAAACTGCGTTGCCTTAGATAGAGTCACAACATCCGTCTTCATCCCTCTCCTTACCCACTGACCCCCTTACAGGTCCCAGCAATCTAACAGAGTGCAGAGGACGAGCCTTCCTCAACGCAAAGCCCTCCTGATATCCACAATCGGAACTCTAGGATTGGGATTGTTGCCTCTCACCAACGCCTGTCTTAACACTTTACTCTAGCAACAACAAACACATGCTTCATCCCTCTTCCACACCTCATTGGTCATATATGAAATCACAGAACCTCCGCCCCTTCAGAGCCAGGTCGTATTTCCCCCTGTGTCGGCTCTCTCTGTGGAGCAGGCACAGCTTATCATTCTTTTCATCCCTGTTTCTACAGGCTTCACAAAATCCCCACATCCTTTTCATCCCAATCCACAGCCAGCACAGCCTCTGCTCCCTCCAGTATTTCTCAATGCACAGCAACCAAGAGCCCCACAGGTGACACTGGTGGCCCAACCACTGGCTGACCAAGCTGGGTCTATACCCACCCACTAGTTTCCCTCCCTTTTCCCCCTCCTATACCCAACATGTGATGTCAGCATTTATATTTCTGACTATTTCTGCATCTTCTTTTCCCATCTGGACTCCTATCTCAGCCTACAGTATATGAGCCATGTACCAAATACATCAGCTCCATGTATGTATACATTAAGTTGAAGGATTTGTAACCAAAATATCTAATTGGGTTATTATGACTGGTATTGAAATCGGGAAATGCATCACGACATTGCATGGAAAGTTCATTTTACATCATTATTCTGGAATGTTTTCTGTAGAATACAATTTGGAACTCCACAATACTTAGCTCAGAATGGTTTCTAGGCCCATGTTTAACATTTAATGAATACTGATGGCTCATAATTGACTCGTAACTTATCTTGACACACACCTCCCACGAGCCCTCCCTCCCGTCCTTCACTAATCCGTCCCTGAATGACCAACACAAACAGTTTCCTCCTCCACGTTCGTCTCCTTTCTCACATCCGTCCTCAGCACCTTCCTCCACATACTCGTTTCATTAAACACACATTGTTGTGTTTTTTCTTTTTTTGCTGAGGATAAAGCTTACGTTTATTTTTCTGTCAATGTGTCTTCTCCACCTCCTACACCTCAAAGGGAAGTGTATTTGTGCTGTTAGCCAAGTGGGAAATGATCTGCTGCTTTGTTCTTTTCTCATTCTGGACAGCTGTGCCTGGCTGCCACAGTAATAATGTCACTGCAGAGATTGATTTGGAAGAAGATGGGGTCACCGCTCAGAGAAAATAGTCCTCATTAAGCAGCTCACACCGCGGAAACTCACAATTTACTGTCTTCTTGCTTCAGTTAGTGGACCGTAATAATCTGCCACCGGAAAGCAAACAACAAACAGCTTGATGTGTTGCTGCATCAACTCTCATTTGCAGAACTACATTGTGCTGACTCACGTGCTGTGCATGTTTCCACCAAACGTATTGAGCAGCTCAGAAATTAAGTTTGTCCCTTATCCCTCCCTGTAGGTCCAGATGCCACCAAAGACCCCTGTCTGAAGGTGCGCTGCCCCCGCCACAAGGTGTGGTCAGCCACGACTACCAGACAGCCATCTGCACCAATCACAGCACCCAACTCACAGGTAAGGACCACAAGTGTGACTATTATGGGTTTACCTAGTTTCGTCTGCTTTGGCTCAGAAGGTAATGCAGCACTGAATTAAAATTAAGTAATGAATTATTAAGAGTGTATAACATTTTAAAGCTTTAAAATTATACTTTGGAGTGGTTAAAGAGAGCCCAACACATAAAATGAGGGTTCATTCAAAAGATGTGCTATCTTATAAAGAAAACTGTTGAGTTTGTGACATTCTCCATCATTAAATATTGAATTACTATCAAGCTACATGTCTGTAAAATGATTATGCAGAGTTTAACTTATATTTAATTAATAATTAGACAAATGACACCCATCAGAATCATGCAATCAAGTAACATGTTATGCTTTTTGTGTTAGCAGTGTCAAAGAGTCCGCTCTCAACACCAATTAATTGTAATCAAACTTTCCGTCTGCTCTCTGGACTCTTTCAGCAACCAATTTGTTTGTGCTTTCAACCTTGTCATGTTGTCAATTTTAAGGTTTTTCAATTTTACACCTCGAGAAATTAATTTCCTCAAGTCATTACCTCCGAAGATGCTTGTTTTGAATGCTTTTCTTTGCATTGCCTTAATTACTTGTCCTATTTACTACTTAATATTTCAAATTATTCACATGACATCAGTATTTCCCCAACAACATCACTCACTGGAGCTTTGGAGCATGGTATTATTTTATCTGTGTGTTAGATTAGTTTAGATAATTAGCATAACTCAGATCAAGTATCCTCTCAGGGGAACATTTAACTGTGTTGCTTTCAAAATATTTGCAGCTGACAATTGAGCGGCCCGACCAAGCAAGGAGGCAGAGGCAGAGAGTTCAAATATAACCCGGTGTGGGCATTTATTTCTCAATAAGACTGTCCTCCCTGAACACAGTCAGCAGCCACAAGGATCTCCCACACACTTCCTACAAAACAGGAAACACAGAGCCTAAATACCCCTCTAATTAACCCAACCAGACACAGGTGAGGGCCAGCGGAGTGGCTCTGACCTTCTCCAGCTTCAGCTGCCTCTGCACCAGATCCTCATCGTACCCCTTCCTGACACGCTCATCAACCAGGAGCTTCTCTGTCTCAGCTGTATTAGCTGCTTCAGCGTCTGAATTAGTTATCTTGGTGATGTCTATCCCCACGGCAACAACCTGCAGCACCTTGTGCAGCGTGGTTTCCTCAGAGGGTGCCGTGATGTTGAAAGGAAGCTTCTATTTCTTCCTCTTCGGGATCCGATTGTTAGGTTTCCCGAGAAGTGACTGGAGATGAGAACCCGCTATGCAAGCACTACAACTGAGACTGTGGTGAAGTGTCAAAAAGGCTTTATTTGTCCACGACACTGACCAGGAGTTGACGAAGCACACGTAGAGGGAAGACGTGAGCTGGGCTGATCAGGAGGGGAGGCTGGACGTGGCAGGCAGAGCGGCTGGAGTATGTGGATCTGGAACAGAAGAACAAGCAGGATTAGGAAATGATCTCCCTTCACTAGGAGCATCAAAAAGTCACTAGAAAAAAAAAACACTAGTAGGCCTGGACGATAGTTTACCACTGAAGAATAAACTCTGAAGAAAGTCTGAAGATGGGGACCAGGGTTTTAAGCAGGTGCAGGTGAGTAGTGGCAATCAGTGAGATGAGCAGCAGCTGAGGAGGTGAGTTGGCGGGAATCGGAATGTAGGTAGCCACGCCCAGCCAGGGAGACAGACACAGACAAACAGACAAAACAACCACAGACAAGGGAAAAAGAAGGACGAAGTACTGCAGATCCTCACACCGATTCTTTGTGTCTTCTTTTGGGTTCATACTTGTGTTGCAGCTCCAGTTGAGTAGAGCTTCCTCTCCAGCTCCAAAACTCTCTGACGCTCTGACAGAGATTTCCTCCTGAGGTTCTGGATCCCTCCGACTGCAACCTCTCCAGCTGAGCGTGGTCCGCCCGGAGCCGCTGCATCAGAGTGCATGCTTCTTTATCCCGATGAGCTCCCTCTCGTGCTCCTCCTTCTCCTCCGTGCTGCGCTGCAGGTGACGCTGCTGTTGACCTTCTCCAGCTTCTCAGCGGCCGCTCGCTGCAGTTCACTCTTCATCTGGCAGTTATTCTCCTCCAGGATTTTTACCAGCTCTTCCTTCCTGGCCTTCTGGGCCGAGAGCTCTGCCTGTCGCTGTCTCTGTCTCTGTCTCTCCAGCTCCTCCAGCAGCTGACGCTCCATGATATGCTTCGCCTCCTCCTTCTGTTGGTTTTGACGGTCCTGCTCCCGAAGCTCCATACGGTACTCTTTAATCTGCTGCATCACTTTTTTCCCTCTTTGGGCCTGGTCCCCATAACGGACGTTGATAAAGAGCTCGGCCGCGAGCTCTCTTCAGCCAACCTGCTGTCTTGCCTCCGGAGTCTCCGTTCCTCTTGATCTCAGATACCTGTTGCTGTATCCGTAAAACTGCTGCTCTCCCGGCTGCCTGAGACTGCATGAGTAATATCATCATCTCCTTTAGTTCCTCAAACTTGTCGCCTGGTTCACCAGCCGTGGCCCCCTGGTCAATTCCAGGCATAGCCACCCCCCAGCCGCGGCTCCTCTCTTTGGTCGATTATTTTCCCTCTCGTCATTTCCCACTACTTAGGTCAATCCCACTTCTGACACCAATTGTGAAGAGTTGTTGAGATATACAGGTACACTAAGCTGCAGCGTGTTTATCTAGGAGAGGATTCCTCATTGATAGTCACTGCTTATATAATTTCCATTTGGAAGATGCCCTGGACACAATTTGGTATTACTGCGAGTGTACTTTAATCCACGAGAAAATGTGTATAAACTGTTATAACAAAAGTCCAAAGCATAACTTCTTCTTATTGAAATTGATATAGCTCTGCTTGGACTACTTTATTTCCCTTACTGGGTGATTATGCTTGGCTGTGGGCTTGGACATCTTCATTAGTATCGAGCTATAATTCAAAATATTATGGAGCCCACTCTGTCCCGCTGTGAGGGGGATGTAGTACCGTCAAATCAGAGCTTTCCAGATTAGAGCAACATGGACACTCTCAGCAGGGGGTTGTACTTTGGCCTTTCAGGGAGAGAGAGATATTACTTTCTTGTTTCTGTTTGTGGCTTTTATGTCTATATAAGGTATGTCTTACTCTGGTAATAATTGAAATGCATGTGCTAATTTCCCTGGCAAAACCAATCCCGCTCTGAAATTCACACTACTAATGAACTCATTCTTGAATTTCACTGCAATTATGCAAAGAGTACTTGAAAGGAGAGGAGGAGAAGAATTGGGATTTGATGGGGAAATTAGTGGAACATTATCAAACAGCATACGACAGGTTTCATTGTGCCTCCACCTTAGCCTATCTGCCACCACGGTTTTATTATCAGTGCAATGTGCATGTCTAATCTGCCGTGGCTAAGATTATGTCTCGGTTGGTGAGGAAGTTCCTGGGATGTAAATGCTGTAGTTTTACATAGCGTAGAATCTTCAAAGCGACTGAACGATGATCTCTTACTTAATACTTTTTATGAAAATGAGGCCAACACAGTGTACAGGAGTTTTTAGATTACAATTTTAGAGCGTGTATGTGGAAAAAGGTTGCATGACTGTAATTGTAATATCCATCTGGTCACTTCTGTAGTTGATGTTCACATACTGTCATTTGCTGTTGTCCCATAGTTACACATGAGTCAATGTTCCTGCAGTGCTGGATGGATCAGGAGGCAGCAGGGTGTTTAGTGAGAGCACTTACTGTACATGGAAAATTGCTGTGATATTTGGGTTTCAACTGCAATTACTCTCTTTATTGAAAAAGCCTCAATAGACCAATCAGGACTCGCTCTGCTTCTGCTTACCCTGACAACCAGAAATACTTTTAAAACGTTGGTAGAAAAAGGGATTCTGCTAGTTTAAATAATGATCCTGCTTGAAAGATGATACTGCACTCTAAAACGAAGTCAGGCGACCTTTCTCCTCCACTTAATTAAATGCATGGTTTGCAAGATAAAAATGTGAGTTCATTGATTTAGATAAACATTGAAGTTGCAAACATTAATTTATAAGTTGTGTTGACGTAATAATTGTTGGTAATTACATCAACTTATATTGTGTTTAATTTGAAACTTCTGATTTCTTTTTCTGCCTTAATTGACTTAAAACAAAATTCAAGTTGTAGTAAGTAATGCAATTGGCTTGATAACTTAATGTAAAAACACAGGACAAAAGCACTGCTTTCTGTCAGTTACATTTTAAAGCATATTGGACTTTTGGACACACCCCAATCAATAATATCTTAGCAACGTTCAGCATGGATAGGTGTTGACAGCATGGCATGGTGAAAAGGATTTGTTAACATTGAAAAAGTGCTTCTGCTCTTCACAGTTCAAATATTGTATGGAACCAGCAAAAACAGATGAGAAGGGACACTAAAACTTGCACCGGTTGGGATTGACAAAATCTGTCCACATGAATTTAAACACTAGGCAAAGTATTCAACACCACCTCCGTGTGTCCTTCAGACCACATTGCCATGATGACAACACACATGCAGACTCAATAAGGTGAAAACAATACCAGCATTGCTTTAGCAGCTGGTAATAATGGCTCTGAATTAGCTAAGAGTTAAAAAGTATGCAATTACCTAATTCATTATCTCTTATATGCGCTAACCTATTATTTAATGTGCTTCAAAAGGACATGAATATCGCCTTCATCAGTGACCGGTCCACCCCAGGACCATACGATGGCAACCATGAATGAATGAGCAAGCATTCTGCGTTAAATGTGTTCATACTGGTTTGAAATAATGACTGTCGGCAGTGTAAACATCTTTGTAAAATGGATGTGTGAGATCTGCAGATTGTGGCCATTGATAGTTTGGTTTCTGTAGTTTTACAACAACTTTACAGATTTTACATACTTGGCACTGGTTTTAAATATGCAAAAGGCCTCTAACTTCGTTGTGATGGCAGCAGGTATTTGCTGTGTCCCCATGTCCCATGGTATAGGCTAATGTGTTTATTTATTATTTGTGGGGGCAATTTAAATTTGTGTTATTTATCTTTTTTCTCAGATTTCAATAAAGCTCAGCGCAAGTTCTTTCAGGAAGACTGGGTGTATATACATTCACCTCCGCAGCTGCATATAATCAGCTCATCACTTCATTTCTTCCACCTCATTCTCCAGCAGCCAATCAGCGTGCTGCAGCCAAACTATCAAAATGGTTCTCCTCTCTCCTGCAGTCAGCTGTGATTTCAGGTTTTCATCGCACCTTATCATATGGCATGTGTCAATAAATGTTCAAAACAAAATCAATTCTCATCCTGATTGAAACATCATGTGTTGAAATAAACAACTGCACAACTTTAAAAGGCAAACACATAGAAAAGCTAAGAAAAAAAAACTAGTGAAAACAATATATTTGGGAGCACTTCATTTATAAATGGTTGTCAACTTAAAAAACGTGTGTTCACAATGATGGTAATTAAGTACACACTTAGAAATCCTTTTAAAATCATGTGGTAAAACAAGTTGGAGCAACTTAATTTTTGGAGTAATCAACTTAAAAACTTGTGTTTATGGCTACCAATTATTAAGTAAGTGGTAATTAAAAAACACCTCTGATTGTAGAGGGAAAAGCCTTCTCCCCTAACTCAAATACTTTGTTGCTTTAAGACAATTTCATTAGAAGTTGTCTTAACTCAATAAACATCGATGCAAACTGTTGCGTTGATTTCTTTGTTGAGCCAAGGCATTTGTTTTTAAGAGTGGGCATCTCAATTTTCCATTATAAATGTTTATGCTAATGTCTATAAAATCCAATACATCCACTAGAAGGGATTTGGCTCAATCACTGTAGATGTACTGGTTGTTCTGTCTATGAATAACTGAGTCATGTCAAACTTTGGATTGATAGATAACTAAATGTATGTGTATTTTCCCCACTTGTCCCTTTCATTCTCAGTGTGAAACCCAGGAAAGGCAGTGCAGGACACAAGCACAGGCCTGAAGTTGTAGCTCATGGTAAATGTAGGCTCTGCTCAGGGCTCCAGTCAGTCCTGTGTGTGGATCTGATGGACACACCTACTCCTCCAGGGGTGAGACATCCCTCTTCCAATGATCTCTCTTTAAGTTTCACACTCTTCTTCTCTCACTGTAAGTGTATAATTTCCTTTCCTCTGTTTCTCTAGAATTGTATTTATCAATAATACAGTTTGTTTTTTATAATAAAAGCAATAACTGGGTTTCTTCAAGACATACAGAAGTTTATAAATATATCTTTATTGTCTTAATCTATTGTCACATTTCATCGTGCTTTCTTGTCTTTCTCCTGCTTTCTTTTCATTGCTATTCCACTTTACTGTCAATGTATTGGCTCCTGTCCTCCTTCACTGTGTTGAGTGTACTTTCTCTTGTCTGTTACGCAAATGACTAAGATCAGGGTCACTAATCAGTGATCTTTCAGCAGCACTGAAATCTTCTCAGGACGAACTCACTTCCAGCTGCTAAACCTCTGCTCGTAATGCCGCACTCTGAGCTACATGAATATTCACAGCCACAAACCCACTTGTCATTTTGAGGAGAAAAATAATGGCCCATTGAAATGAGCAAGGAAGTTCAACTGAGGAGGTGGAAGAGGGAGATAAGGTGGCTGCCTGGTTTGTCCTAGGTTTAGCAGACTGAGGGATTCTTATTGACATCCGCATTCATGTTATTTGGCTTCAAGACGTGAAGTACAGGAACCTCAAACAAATGGACAATGCAAGACATCTCTTGAGCTGAATCTAAATCTTTGTGACAGGATATTGGCAAAGTAGAGTGAGCTATGAGCTTCCAGGACGCCGGTAGTGTCCAGTAGTGTCTGAGGAGGAATAATCAATAAAACACACCTTTAGAGAAGGAGTTCAACAACGCTCATGTTTTCTTTGTCGGTTGTCCGTTCACATATCATCCAGCTTTTTTAGATCATCTCTGCATCTGATCGGTGGACTTCCAGACATTTGGAGGTCATCTTGATTCTGTTTAAAATGCAGGGTTAAGCCTCTGACCCAAAACCATGAAATAACCTCATTTGGGATTTGAACCTCTTGTGTATGAGGCAGGCTCTTCCTAATGACCTACCTGCCTGGAGCTGTGCAGAGGAGGAGGAGTATTGAAGGAGAAAAAGAGGGAGAACAAAAGGAAAGGGAGGGCTGGGAGGTCCCTCTGGTCGCTGCGGTAATTTAGTTGGAGGGGTTCAGTTAGCTGGGGAGTGATGGCTCCCTGTGGCCCAACTTAAACTCTGCTCACCAGTGCTCTGCAGCTCTGCAGCTTATTAATGCTTTATTATTACATTACATGCCTCCCTCATCCAAACCGCACACGCTCAATATACTATTAAGAAGACAGTGCCCTTATCTCCAGAGAGGCTTCAGTTAAGTCCATTACTTCCCTCCTCTTAAATCATCCTTCCTCTCCTTGCCTTTTCTCCTCTCCTTTTCTCACCTTTCCTCTCCCTCTCTATTTTTACTGTACCGAGTCAGGTGTTAAAACACTGTTTCATCAAAACCACATTAACCCCAGGAGAGAGACAAACATAAAGATTCATGGGGCCTCTCAGTGTGCTGACAGTGACTGGGGGAGTCATCCATTCTCTCTCT